>VWYK01125595.1:7837-19656 GCA_013399775.1 Semnornis frantzii | reverse complement strand
AGCCGCCGGGAGCGGGGGGGCCCGGCCCGGGGCAGTGTGCGCGGCCGCCGGTTCCCGGTGACTCGTTTTCCTCCCTCCCCAGCGCGGCGGCAGAAGGACGCGGAGGGACCTTGCACCGGGTGCCCTCGGCCAGCAGCAGCGACCCCCCCGCCGCCGCCATGGCGTCCCGCAAAGCCTCCGCCGCCGGGCAGGGCAACGGGCTGGCGACCGCCGGCCGGGACAGAGCGCACCTGGAGCTGGCCGAGCTGGGGCCGCTCCTCGAGGAGAAAGGGGACCAAGGAGCCGCCGGCTCGGCCAGCGTAAGTCTGCCTTCACCGCCTGCAACGGGCATCTCGCCGGGGCGCTCCCACAGCCGGGACTTGCTCCACTCCTCCTTGCTCAGCCTCTCCACTCCGTCCTGGCGGATTAACGGGTGGAATTTGCCCGTTGTCCCGTTAGCAGCTTGAAGGATGCAGCCTGCCCGGTGTGTTTTGCAGAGCCCCTGGGTCTGGTTTTGCTTTGTATCAGCACAGCCTCGGGAGGCTTTTTGCTGCCGAAATGCTGCCGGCCCAGGCTGCTCTGGGCTGGCCCCGAGCATCTCGAACGGGGCTGTTGGCTGGGCTGGGCTGCGACCCAAGTGTTCTTGTGGCCCTCGGGGCCGGAACTCACCTTTTCCAAACTCGCTAAGGAGAGGGAGGATTGAGGGAGCTGGGCCAGGGCAGGCAGAGTGCTGCCAGCTCAAGGGGTGCTGCCTGCACTCCGTGCTGGGGCCAGGATTCCTGCCTGGGCCGAGTAGCTGCTCCAGCCTTGGCTGTAGGGATGGCAATCCCCCTGTAATCCTGCCTTTCAACAGGGATAAGTCTGGGATTAGCCTGCCCGAGATGGTTAAGACAGTAGTGTGTTGCATAAACTGTGTCCTGCCCATCCCCTTGGGAAGGGCTGAAGCCCCTGCAGGTACTCCCTACAGGCTGTTCCTGCTCCCAAGGCTGGGAATGGTTCCCTCCCAGCCCTTTCTCCCCCTAGGCTGAGGACCCACCGTGCCCAGCAGCCCAGGAGGAGGAGGAGGTGGTCCGGGTGCTGACTCTGCCTCTGCAGGCTCACCATGCCATGGAGAAGATGGAAGAGTTTGTGTATAAGGTATGGGAGTGTGCAGTGATCCCCCTTGCCCGCCTAGTCCTGATTTTGGGGATATCAGTGAGGCCTGGATGCCCCAAGCTTGGGGTGGTGAGCAGAGGCCAGGACCTGGCTCTGTCTGGGTGAAGCTCTCGGGGCTGTGCTCCAGCTCTGCTCACCTGAGCCTGCTCCTAGCAGCATCTCCTGGGATTGGTGTGGGGAAGGGGATGGTGGCAGCTTGGATGCAGTTGTTGGGGGGGTGGAGGTTATGCCCACCCATGCTGGATAAGCAGTGCCCTGTGAGGCAGCCTCAGTATCTCTGCCTTCCCCTGAGGGGGGCTGGCAGCATTGGGCAGGGTGCTGGGCTCAGCCACTCGCTGTCCTCATGGTCACCCAGGTTGGCTTAACTGCTGCCACCAGCTGAGGGCCAGCCTGGTCCTTCACCAGCGAGGCTCTTCCCCAGTCCAGCTGGGAGCAGTTCCCCACTGCAGAGAACAGTTGCTTGGGATGTGGAAGGGTTAAATCACCTCTGACTGCCTCGGTGGGGACACAGAATCCCAGAATGCCAGGTTGGGAGAGACCCTGAGCACCACCTGCTCCAGCTTGTGCAGGTGATGGTGCAGCTGCAGTGAGCTGCCCCAGCACCCTGGCCAGGCTGGGGGCACACTGCCACGTGGGGAGCTCTGGGGGTGGTTGAAGGGGGCCCACAGGGTGCTGAAGCTGCAAAGGATGAACCTCCTCTCCCTGAGGAGCCCTGGCTGCAGGGGAGGCTCCTGCTGGGCTCGCTCCACCCATGAGTGGAGGCTACCAGGGTGAGTGCCCCTCAGCCCCGGGGGCTGAAGGGGCCCACAGAAGAGTGTGGCCCCTTGCAGGTGTGGGAGGGGCGCTGGAGGGTGATCCCCTACGATGTGCTGCCCGACTGGCTGAAGGACAACGACTACCTCCTGCATGGGCACAGGCCCCCCATGCCCTCCTTCAGAGCCTGCTTCAAGAGTATCTTCCGGATACACACCGAGACAGGCAACATCTGGACACACCTCCTGGGTGAGCTCCCCGGGGCAGGGCTGGGCTTGGGCCCTGCGTGGGAGGTGCTCTTGTGCTGTGGAGTCACGGAATGGGATGGGGTGGAGGAGACCTCAAAGGTCATCTAGACCCAACTCCTGCCATGGGCAGGACACTTCCCACCAGCACAGGTTGCTCGAGGCCTCCCCCAGTCTGGCCTTGAACAGCTCCAGGGAGAAGGCAGCCACAGCCTTTGTGGGCAACCCGTGCCAGGCTCTCCCCACCCTCAATATCAAACATTTCTTCCTTCTCTCCACTCTGAATCTGCCTCTCTCAGTTCCAAGCCATCCCCACCTTCTCCTGGCACAACAGGCCCTGAGAAGAAACTCTGTCCCCAGCTTTCTTCCAGTGGAAGCACTGAGGGCTGCTCTCCCTTTCCCCTCCTCTTGCCTCACTCTCCCCTTTGGTGTGTTCCTCACAGGTTTTGTTTTGTTCCTGTGCTTGGGCATCCTGACCATGCTGCGGCCCAACATGTACTTCATGGCTCCCCTGCAGGAGAAGGTTGTCTTTGGGATGTTCTTCCTGGGGGCAGTGCTGTGCCTCAGCTTCTCCTGGCTCTTCCACACTGTCTACTGCCACTCCGAGAAGGTCTCCAGGACCTTTTCAAAGTGAGTCAGCATCAGCAGGTTCTTGTGGTCCTGGAGGAGCCTTCGGGTTCTCCCAGCACTTCCTCCTGGGTGCTGCCTTCCCAAGTGTTGAGCCCTGGGGACAGGAGCTGAAAAAGGATCCATAGCTGGGGCCCGGAGGGCTCTGTCGTGGCCTTGAGCACCTTGAATCTGTCACAGACACCCTTGGGTGGGTGGTGAAGGCCAAACCCTTGGGAAGCTGCAGCTCCTAGCATGGTGCCACCCTTGTGCCCCTCCTAGCAGTGAGCTGAGAGAGGGTCCTGATGGTACTGGGCAGTGCTGGGACACAGCTGGCAGCTGCCACCTCTCTGGATGCTCAGCACACATCTGTCTTGGCTCCAGTTTAAACTGGAATCAGGGACAGAAACCAACTGAGCAGGATTCCCAGCAAGGGGAGGAGGCTGGGCAGGAGCCTGTCCTGGGGGCTGTACCCAGGCTGCTCTGGGAGCTGAGCTGATGCCAGCCCCGTGGCAGGAGCGGAGCAGAGCAGCAGTCAGGCTGTTAGCAAAGAGCTGCCTCCCAGCAGGCTGTCAGAGGCACTTGCTTGGGTGCTGCTTGCTGGGAAGTCCTGCCCCTGGTGTCTGCAGAACAGGCTGTGCTGTGCTGCCCTGCAGAGGTGTCCTGGCAGAGTGGGCAAGGCGATGCCACGGTGCAGGGGCACCGCAGGCCTTTGGTGGGGAGATGGCTTCTGGATCGATGGATGGGAAGCACTTTGCAGTGCAGGAGAGCTGCCAGCTCCCTGGGCAGGGCCTTGTGGGCTGAGTGCATGGCCCCTTCTGTCTCCTCTTCATCCCCTCTGCTCCTGCCAAGCTCCACCAGCTTCCTCAGGAGCCACATCCGTGCCCACAGACTGCATTGGCTTGGGAGGGACCCTCCAAGGTCATCTTGCCCAACCCCCTGCAGGTAGCAGGGACATAGCCCTGAGCAGGCTGCTCAGGGCCACAGCAAGTCTGACTTTGAATGTCTTCAGCACCACCTCCCTGGGCAGCCTGTTCCAGGCTCTCCCCCCCCTCACTGTGCAGAGCTTCCTCCCATTGCCCAGCCTAGACCTGCCCTGCTCCAGCCTTTGCCCTTCAGCCTGTCACTACAAGCCCTTGGAGGCAGACCCTGCTCTGCCTTCCTCTAAGGTCCTTCCTCCTGCTGCACATTGTGTGGATGAGCGCCAAGTGCAGCCCACAGCACTTCCCCCATGGGGCTGTGGCTACCCCCACCAGGCAGGGTGGCTCTCTGTGGGTGCAACCAGGCTGGAGGGCACTCACCAGCAGGCTGCTGACCCAGAGCTCCTCTGTGCCTCTGTCCTTGCCCCCTGCTGCAGGTTGGACTATTCAGGAATTGCACTGCTGATCATGGGGAGCTTCGTCCCGTGGCTCTACTACTCCTTCTACTGCTCCCCACAGCCACGACTCATCTACCTCTCCATTGTCTGTGTCTTGGGCATCTCTGCCATCATTGTTGCCCAGTGGGACCGGTTTGCCACCCCCAAGCACAGGCAGACCAGAGCAGGTAGGAGCTCACAATCCTCACCCCAGCAGGCAGCTTGGATCAGCACTGGTTTGGGCTGGGATGCAGAGCTCAGGATCTCTTTGAACTGGCTAAGGTGAGAAGGGACCTCAAAGCTCATCCAGCTCCAACCCCCTGCTGTGGGCACCTCCTACCAGCACAGGTCACTCGAGGCCTCCTCATCCTGCCTGGCCTTGGGCAGATTATTTACAAGGTCTTGCAGTGACAGGACAAGGGGCAATGGGTTTAAACTGGCAGAGAGATTGAAACTGGATGTGAGGAAGAAGTTCTTTACAGTGAGGGTGGTGAGACACTGGCACAGGTTGCCCAGGGAGGTTGTGGAGCACAGAATCACCCAACGTGATCAAAGATCACGTTGGGTGATTCTGTGCTCCACAACCTCCCTGGAGGGGTCTTCTGTGCTCCACAACCTCCCTGGTGGTGTTCAAGGCCAGGTTGGATGAGGCCTTGAGTGACCTGTACTAGTGAGAGGTGTCCCTGCCTATGGCAGGAGGTTGGAACTGGATGAGGTTTGAGGTCCCTTCCAACCTTACCGTTCTATGCCAAGCTGCCCTTTGCTGATGTCTCCTCCCTCTTGCAGGAGTCTTTCTGGGGCTGGGGTTGAGTGGGGTGGTGCCCACCATGCACTTCACCATTGCTGAGGGCTTTGTGAAGGCCACCACGGTGGGGCAGATGGGTTGGTTCTTCCTGATGGCAGTGATGTACATCACGGGCGCAGGCCTCTACGCCGCACGCATCCCTGAGCGCTTCTTCCCGGGCAAGTTTGACATCTGGGTGAGTGTGGGGCCAGGCTGGGCAGAGGCCTGCAGGGTGCTGAGTGTGGGGTCAGGCTGGGCAGAGGCCTGCAGGGTGCTGAGTGTGGGGTCAGGCTGGGCAGAGGCCTGCAGGGTGCTGAGTGTGGGGTCAGGCTGGGCAGAGGCCTGCAGGGTGCTGAGTGTGGGGTCAGGCCGGGCAGAGGCCTGCAGGGTGCTGAGTGTGGGGTCAGGCTGGGCAGAGGCCTGCAGGGTGCCGAGCATGGGGCCAGGCTGGGCAGAGGCCTGCAGGGTGCTGGGCAGAGGGCTGCAGGGTGCCGAGCATGCACCTCCTACCAGCAGAGGCCTGCAGGGTGCTGAGTGTGGGGCCAGGCTGGGCAGAGGGCTGCAGGGTACTGAATGAGGGGCCAGACTGGGCAGGAGGAAGCCTGCAGGGTACTGAGTGTGGGGCCAGACTGGGCAGGAGGAAGCCTGCAGGGTACTGAGTGTGGGGCCAGGCTGGGCAGGAGGTGGCTCAGGCTGTGCTGGTGTTGCCTCAGTGCATTGCTGGCAGCCAGGCCTCGAGTGGCTGCTGGGAGAGGGCAGGGCAGGATAAAGTGCAGGGCGGAAAACGCAGCGGCAGGGAGGAGGAAGAGGAGGAGGTGCTGGTGTTGCTCTGTCCCTTTCTGGCCTGGTTTCAAGTGCTGCTGCTTTGTGCTTCCCTGCAGTTCCAGTCCCATCAGATCTTCCACGTGCTGGTGGTGGCTGCAGCCTTTGTCCACTTCTATGGTGTGTCCAACCTGCAGGAGTTCCGCTACGGCCTGGAAGGAGGCTGCACAGACGACTCCCTGCTCTGAGAGCTCCTGGATTTAGTATAAAGCTTCCTAAGTGCTTTTTTTAAACTCTTTTTTGTCTTTGCTAAAATCCAAGGAAGACTCCACAAATGGGTTGGGGCTGTGGGTGGCTGTTTGGGGGTTGTGTTGGCTGAGGTTTTTAAGACACACACAAACAAACCCTCCTCTGTCTGCCACATCCTCACCCCCTGCCCTTGGCACTGGGCTGAGGGAGGCATAGTGCCCCCCAGCCCTGGGGTTGTCTTCTCCAGGCTGTTTTAGCCCACTCCACGGCCAGCCACCCAACCTCTTTGGGCATGCAGATGTTGACAGCAGGGGCTGTGGGTGCCCACTTCAGTACCAACCTCCCCCCCCCCAACCCTGACCCCCTTTCCCTTCAGCAGCATCGGAGCAAGCGGAGCCAAGGCCCTGAGTGAGCCCTGGGCCCTGCTGTTGGTGCTGCTGCCCAGGGCACAGGCACAGACTGATGTAATTTAAGTTTTAATTGTCTTTTGGGGTTGTTTTTGTTCTTGTTTTTCCTTGACAAAGTAATGTAAACAGAAAGGAAGAGAGTATTTAATATTTAATACTAAGCTTTAAGGAGCTGCTGCCACCACTGCGACCTCCCCGGCCCCTGCCTGCCTGGGGAGGGGGCAGCAGGGGGCAGGATGGGGACAGGAGTTGTAGAGCTGCTGTAGCTGAGCGAAATAAAAAAGGTCCTAGTTCAGTGTCAGCTGCCTGCAGTCTGCTGCCTTTGTGTGGGCTGGGAGGAGAGAAGCTGCTGGGGAGGGGGACTCTGCCACTCTGGTGCTGTGTCCAGCTCTGGGACCCCCAACATAAGGACCTGGAGCTGCTGGAGCAGGTCCAGAGGCCACAAACAGGACCAGAGGCTGCAGAAGCTCTCCTGTGGGGACAGGCTGGGAGAGTTGGGGCTGGGCAGCATGGAGAAGGCTCCAGGAGACCATAGAGCAGCTTCCAGTAGCTGAAGGGGCTCCAGGAGAACTGGGGAGGGACTTGTGACAAGGGCTGGGAGTGCCAGGACAGAGGTAGTGGTATGAAACTGGAGCAGGTAGATTTAGGTTGGACATGAGGAGGAAGGGCTGCACAGTGAGGCTGGTGAGACACTGGCACAGGCTGCCCAGGGATATGGTTGAGGCCTCATCCCTGGAGACGTTCAAGAGCAGCCCTGGTGTGGCCCTGGGCAGCCTGTGGTGGTTGGAGGTGTCCCTGGGACTGCAGAGGGCTGGGCAAGATGACCTCTCTGGGTCCCTTCAGACCTGATGCACTTTATGAATCCATCAGTACCCCAGCAATGTGCTCCCTCCTATTTTTCCAACCTAACCCTCCCCTGGGACACTTCCAGGCCATTTCCTCTCCTTCTAGGGCCAGGAGTCTTCTCTGCTCAGCAAAGCCCTAGGCACAGCTCAGCAGAGCCAGAGCCAGGCTGGGGAACAAGAGCCTGGAGCTGCACACGAAGCTGAACAGCAGCCAGGTGTTAGGGGAACACATCTGGATCCACAAAGGCCAGGGCCAGCCAGGAGCTCAGCTGAGAACAGGAGAGAGCAGTCAGCAAGAAAGCAAGAAAATGGTTACAAGAGCTGCTCAAGGGAGCAGGGAGGAGGCAAAGCCCAGAGGAGGCCTCACAGCCCTCAGAGGGGTTTGTGCTGAAGGAGCTGCAAGTGCCACACGGGCAGCAGCTCCACCCCACAGGAAGTCCTGAGGCTGTCCTAGGACTGGGCAGGGGGAAAGAGGAAAATGTCCCTTTCACAGGGTGACAGGAGGTGGTCAGGATCCTGCAACCAAGCTTTGTACAGCTCTAATTCCACCTCCCCTGCCACCACTCCTGGATTAGCTCTATGCTCTCCTCTTCCTCCTCTGCTCTGACTCAGTTTCCTGCCAGAGCACAGAGGCCAAGCTCCTCCCAGGCAGAGAAGCCAGGAAGCAGCTCAGATGTCAGCAGAGCCTGAGTGTGGATCTGTCAGGAGGTGCCAGCAAGCAGCAGCCCTGATGGCAGCAAACCTCCCTGGCTCTCACCTGGGCAGCTGGCAGGAGGCAGAGAGCCTCCACCACCAGCCTGGCCCCAGCCCATGGTGCAGGCATTGGGGTGCTCAGGACTGGATGAGGATGAAAGGCAAGAGGCAGGTGGCTGCAACCCTTCAGCTCCCAGCCCCATGTGTGCTCTGGCTGAAGCTCCCAACCACCTCCTGCAGCTCCAGGAGGAGAAGCTGCCTTGGGGCTTCTGTGCTGCCAAAGATGCAGCAGCAGAGGTGCAGGAGGAAGCTTCTCCAAGCCTGTGGGGCTGGGGAGGGCAGAGGAAGCCTCCACCCTGCAGATCTGTGCAGGGCAGGTTCTGCTTCAACCCAAGCACTCAGGCTGCAGGGCAGCAGAAGTCAAAGAGCAGTGAGACAGTTGTGGCTGGAAGGGATCTTGCCTGGCTGGCACCTCTGGCACCTCCTAATCCAACTCCCTCAAGGAACAGGAAGCTGGGGGTGGAGGAGCTCTGCCTCACGCTGAGGCCCTAAATCCAGTGGGGCTGAGGCTAAATTCCAGCTAAGTTCACACATCCCAGAGAAGACTCCAAAGCCTTCCAGTCCATGTCCCAAGGATGACAAAGACTCCATGTGGGCCTTGTCTGACACCTCCCTGTATTCACCCAGCCAGGTGGCAACGCTACAGCACTGGGAGCCAGGGGGAATAAATAGGTTGGGATCTCCTCAGTCCTCTGCACAGCCTGAGCTGAAGGTCCTGGCTGTGGTGTGTCAAGACAAGAACTGCAGCTGTGTCCTCCAGCAGTTGGCATCTCAGCTCAGGGGCAGCATGACCCAGGAGACAATCACTGGTACTGTCGGTAGTCGCTGAAGGGAGTGGGCTGCAGCTGGGAGGGGTCCTCTGATAACTGGGGGCCTGGGTGGAAAAGAAATGAAAATGGTTTGGGCTGGAAACTGGAGCAGGAGAGAATTAGGTTGGACAGGAGGAGGAAGTTCTCTATGGCGAGGGCAGAGAAATAATGGAACAGGTTTCTCAGGGGGGTGGTTGAAGACCCTCCCTGGAGATGTTCAAGGTCAGCCTGGGTGTGGCCCTGGGCAGCCTGTTCCAGCCAGAAGTGTCCCTGCTGCCCTGCAGGGGGTTGCAGAGTTTCTGAGGCTCCCTTCCAGCTGTCTGACTCACCCCAAAGCTGATTCCATCCCAGCCCCCTCCCACCAGAGCAGGCTGCTCAAGGCCTGCTCCTTCCCGGCCCTGTTCTCCAGCCCCTTGCCCACAAGAGCTCCACCAAGCACAGCCACCCTGCAGCAGCCTGGTGCCAGCAGGTCTGTGCCCTCCTTACCGTTGGGGAACTGGGCAGAGGCAAATCTCGTCAGCAGGATCCCAGCTCCTTCGATGAGTGCCAGCAGAATGCCCCCCATGGCAGCAGAGCCCACCATGGCCACAGGCCCATCTGAAAGCAAAAGGCACAAACCCACCTCTGTGTGCTGCCTGCTGCACCACCTGGCACAGCAGAGCTCACTGCACTGCTGCCCTCTCCAGGAGGCAGGCTCAGAAGCAGACATTTGCAGCCATTAAGCCTCTTGAGCATCACCAATAAAATACAATTAGTGGGCAACTCCCCCAAGTCTCTCCTGAACTGGGCAGCACAGAACCAGAGCCAGCACTGCAGATGTGTCCCCACTGGGGCAGCACAGAACCAGAGCCAGCACTGCAGATGTGTCCCAGCAGCACAGAACCAGAGCCAGCACTGCAGATGTGTCCCCACTGGGGCAGCACAGAACCAGAGCCAGCACTGCAGATGTGTCCCCACTGGGGCAGCACAGAGCCAGAGCCAGCACTGCAGATGTGTCCCAGCAGCACAGAACCAGAGCCAGCACTGCAGATGTGTCCTCACTGGGGCAGCACAGAGCCAGCACTGCAGATGTGTCCCCACTGGGGCAGCAGAACCTCCCTTGCCCTGCTGCCCACACTCTGCTCCATGCCCCCCAGGACCCCACTGGCCTCCTTGGCCATGAGGGCACCTTGCTGGCTCCTGGGTAATTGTTGCCCCCCAGCACCCCCAGGTCCTTCTCCTTGGGGCTCCTCTCCAGCAGGTCCCCCCTGAGCTGTGCTGCTGCAGGAGCTTGTTCCTGCCCTTGCCCTGGTTCAGCTCCAGGAGGTTCCTCTCCCTCAGCTCTCCAGCCTAGCCTGGCCTGGCCTCACCTCACTCACTGCCAGCACAGCCTGAGGGGTCTCAGCCCCTCCTCCCACTCTGGTACCAGCAGCAAACTGCCTCCACTGCAAGTCTTGGAGAGGGCTGGACCCAGTGCCCACCCCTGAGGACACCACTAGCACCAGGCCTCCAACTAGACTGTGACCCAACCACCAATGCCAGTCTGAGTGCCAGGGTGTTTGCTTCCCTGCTACAGTGGGAATGGGAGGTCAGAAAAAGTTTTTCAGGCAGTGTCCTCCTCAGTTTCTTACTTCTTGCAGCTAAAATGGCTCCAGTCAGAGCTCCACTGGTGATGGAATTCCAGGGATCTTCCTTCCCTCTCATCCTGACCATGCTGCAGTCAATCATGGAGAAGAGACCTCCCCAGACAGCAAAGCTCCCTGTGAACAACCCAGCAGAAACCAGGTTAGAGAAGGCAGCTGAACCTCTCCTGCTGCAGCTGGCACCAGGAGATGGCACAGAGTGGGCACCTTGGCTGTCAGACAGGGACCAGGGCCAGACTCACCCTGAGCCAGGGACTGATGGAGCCACAGAATTGTTTAGGTTGGAAAAGATCTTTGAGATAGCCAAGTCCAAGCCTTACCCCAGCAGTGCCAGGGCACCACATCTCCATGGCTCTGAAGCTCCTCCAGGGGTGGGGACTCCACCACTGCCCTGGGCAACCTGGGCCAGGCCTGGACAACCCTCAAGGGGCAGAAATTGTTCCTTGTGGCCAGTGTGAACCTGCCCTGGGGAAACCTGAGGCCATTTCCTCTCATCCTGTCACTTGTTCCTTGAGAGCAGAGCCCAACCCCCAGCTGGCTCCAGCTTCCTCTCAGGGAGCTGTAGAGAGCAATGAGCTCTGCCCTCAGCCTCTTCTCTAGGCTCAAACTCCCCCCAGTTCCCTCAGCTGCTCCTCCCCAGCCCTGTTCTTGAGCTTCATTGCCCTTCTCTGCATTCACCTGGGCTCTGCTCCCAGGGCACAAGAGGAAATGGCCTCAGGTTGCCCCGGGGGAAGGTTTCAGTTGGACATCAGAAGAAACCTCTTCACTGGCAGGGTTCTCAAAGCCTGGAGCAGGTTTCAAAGGCACAGAGGTGTGCTGCTGAGGCCAATGGTTTAGCACCAGCCTTGGAGGAGGTAAGAGAATGGCTGGAGGAGCTGAAAGGCTTCTCCCAACCAAGGCAACTTTGCGATCCCACGACAGAAACCTCAGCCCTGAGCCATCGCTCTCCACACCTCCACCAGCCCTGGGTGCAGCCAAGCTGTGCCCACTCACTGCTCAAGCTCTACCAAACACCCCCTGAAGGCCCCTGGGCCTCCCTTAGCTGCCTCTGAGGCTGCAGCACAGTGCTTCCCCAAGCCCCACCAGGGACAAGAGGCAGAGTTAAGTCACCTCCCAGCTGCGGCGCTCGAGTCTTGACGGCTGTCAGGCTGCCCCTCAGGCGATGGCTCACCCCCTGGCATGGAAGAGAAGGCACAGTTAGGTGGCTGCAGTGCCCAGGACCCACCTGGCTGTGCCCCTGGGTTGTTGGAGCTCTTGCTGTGTGCATCCAGATCTCAGAATCACAGCTATGCTATGCTATGCACAGCTATGCTGTGATTCTGAGATCTGGCTGCACACAGCAAGAGCTCCAACAACCCAGCACAGCTCTGGCACAGCCCCAAGCCCCCTCAAGAGCCATGCCCAGGAGCCAGAGGCAGGCCAGAGCTGGGGACAGCAGCCCAGGGCTCCCATCTCTACCTGCAGGTGGAAGCAACAGCAGAAGCTCAGCCCCA
>VWYK01125591.1:6247-17864 GCA_013399775.1 Semnornis frantzii | reverse complement strand
TGGAACTGGCTGATCTTTGAGGTCCCTTCTAGCTTTACCATTCTGTGTCCTGCAGAGGAGTCCTCTCCTGAATGCTTTGTGTCCTGTGAGGTGCTAAGGGGCTGTGGTTGGGCTTCTCCAGGTAGGCTCTGGAGGCACCACACTGCAGTGGCTTGTGTGTGGCTGTATCCTTCCCCCACACTCCCCAGCTGAGGGCAATGGAGGCTTTTTCCTTTGCCCAGCCTTTCTAGCTTGGATAATTGGGTTGGTTATCCCCCACAGTGGGATGGGCACTTGTGCCCTGTGCCCCTGCATAGCCCTGGGGAGAGGAGCAGCTCTGCTGGTGCAGAGGGAGCTGTGTCACAGTGCTGTGGTTTATGAGCATTACCTTGACCAATCCCAATTACACTGTGAGGTTATGCTCAGAATTGTTTCTACAAAGCTGCATTTGTTTCCTCCCACCTTTTTTTTTTCTTCTTTCCCCCTCACTGACCTCGAATTATCCTTAATGATGCAAAGTTAGCTGCTGCTGGGTGACTTTTACATGCTTTTTTTTGAGGGGGGGGGAAAGGGGAGGCCCAGTTTAACCTGGGCCAGTATTGCCCCTGTAAGTCTTTATTCAGCTGTGCTTGCCTTTAATGCTCCATTACCAATTTGCTTTTATACCTTCCATATTGAGAGAATCAAGTCCCTCGTGCCTCTGCTTATTAAATATATGCAATAAGTGCCTTTAAAACCCTGTGAAAGATGGCTGGCTCCTTTATGGCTTCCTCAGCCCTGCAAGGGGTGTGAAGGATGGATAAAAGCAGCTGGCAGTCCTCACTGTGCCTGTGCTTTGTCCTGGGGTGCCAGGGCTGTGGGTTTGTGAATGGAATGGTAAGGTTGGAAGGGACCTCAAGGATCAGCCAGTTCCAGCCCCCTGCCATAGGCAGGGACACCTCCCACTAGCACAGGTCACTCAAGGCCTCCTCCAACCTGGCCTTGAACACCTCTGGGGAGGTTGTGGAGCACAGAAGAGCTGCAGGGAGGTTGTGGAGCACAGAAGCACCCAACGTGATCAAAGATCCCATTCTGTGCTTCTGTGCTCCACAACCTCCCTGGGCAACCTGTGCCAGTGTCTCACCACCCTCACTCCAAACAACTTCCTCCTAACATCCACTTTCAATCTCCCCTCTCACACTTCAAACCCATTCCCCTTGTCCTGCCATTCCCAGACCTTGTCAATAGTCCCTCCCCAGCCTTCCTGCAGCCCCCTTCACATCCTGCAAGGCCACTCCAAGCTCTCCTGGAAGCCTTCTCCTCTCCAGGCTGCAGAGCCCCAACTCTCTCAGCCTGTCCTCACAGCAGAGCTGCTGCAGCCCTCTCAGCATCTTGCTGGCCTCCTCTGCACTGGCTCCAACACTTCCATGTCCTTCAGTTCTGGAGCCCCCAGCACAGGCACCCAAGACTGCAGCTGGGGTCTGAGGAGAGCAGAGCCAAGGGGCACAATCCCCTCCCTTGCCCTGCTGCCCACACTGCTCTTGCTGCAGCCCAGCACACAGTTGCTGTCTGGGCTGCACTCACACTGCAGCCTCATCTTGAGCTTTTCCTCACCCCACACCCCCAGGGCCTGTTCCTCAGGGCTGCTCTCAGCCATTCCCCAGCCAGCCTGGAGCAGTGCTTGGGATTCTGCCTACCCAGGTGCAGGACCTTGCTCTTGGCTTGACTTGTCTGTGGTGTTGTTTTTGTCTTGGTCACTCTTGTTCAAGACAGAAGGGATTGAAAGAAGCTGGTGAGGAAAATAGAGAGTTGCTTTGTACTGGAGGGTCTGTCACAGTGCCCCTTGCTTAGGTCACCAAGCATGGGTGCCACTTGTGCTGGGTCTGAAAGCAGAAGCAAAATAACCTTGCCAGCAGGGCTCTGCCTGAGCAATATATCTGCATCACTTCTGGAACTTGAGTTAGTATCTGTCCAAGGCACTTGAGAGGGTTTGCCTTGCACTTCACTGCTTGTACAGCCATGCTGCCTTGGAAGAGCTGCCCTCCTGCAACTCACTGATGAGAGCTGCTTGGGCTTATAAAGGGAGGAGGAAAAAGAAATATTGGGGGAGGAAAAGAGCTGCTTAAGCAGACAGAGTTTTGCTGTGAGAAAACAGATGTGAAGTGCTTGTGGGTAAGGAATGGGAAGAGCAGGGGAGCTCTGGTGTGGTGTTGCAGTAGGAGCTGGGAGGACAAAGCTGCTCCTAAGGTGGGCTTTGATTGCCCTGCAAAAGGCACGGTGCAAAGGCAGCTCTGCAGAGCTGGGCCAGCAGGACCCTGCAGACAGACAGGAAGCATGAGAAGGAAGCAAGGATTTCAGCAGACATCCCCTGCCCTCCATCTCTCCTCCCCTCCCTCTGAAAAAAGAGAGTGAGCAATCTCACCTGCTGGTGCTGCGTCTCGGGTGGCACAATCCGGAGCTGCAGTGGGTCTGGGCGGGGCCGTGGGTCTGGGCGAGCCCTGCAGGGGGTGTGAGTTACAGTGTTTAGAGCTGGAGCTGCTGCAAGGGGAGCAGCTCCCCTTGGGAACAGCTGAGCAATGCCACAGCAAGGTGTGCTCAGAGCTGCTTGCGTGGGGGAGGCAGTCACCCACTGACTGCAGCTCTGCTCTCAACACCTGAGTGCAGAGCCCAGGGCAGGGCTGGCAGCTGTCACATCTGTGTTTGGCATCCACCTGTGCTGCTGCCAGGTTAATGAACCGAGGCAGGGAAGAAGGGAAGGCCTCAGTGTTCAGCAGCAGTGGGGAGGATGTGAACTCTCTGGAGCAAGCCAGGCCTTGGGTGGAGAAGAGGGGCAGCTAGTTGAGATACTGAAGGACATGAAGAGCAGCTGAAGCTTTAGGGGTGGAGTTTCTGTGCTTGGTTGATTTGCTCTCCTGTGCAACCACTGCCAGCTTTGCTGTCCCAACTTGACCCCTGGACATTTGTAACAAAATGCATTTCTGCTTTGGTTTGAAAAGTGGGTTCAGGGGAACTCAGCCAGCACAAAGTCACTCTCTGCTATGTGAGGCAACAGGGAACTAAAGAAAAAGTTTTCCCTGGTGTTATCTTTGAGGTGTTTGTGAACCAAAACCTATTTGGCACTTGCAGGAGTAAGGATACTGTTCCTGCCAGGCTGAAAAATTAGGTAAAAAGGGGGAAAAGCCATTTCTGGGGAGTCCCTGATAAGGGAAGTGTCTGTATAGCTTAAGTCCCTAAGGTGCTCAGTTCATCAAGGATGAGGCTGCTCCACTCTATTGCCTCTGTGTAAAGTGGCTGCTGGGCTGGGGGAATATCCTCTGTGTGAGTTTATTTCCACTGCTGCTTCTCTTGTGTCTCACTTTCATAGAATCAGAGAATGGCTCAGGTTGGAAGGGAGCTCAGAGCTCAGCCGCTCCACCCTCCCCACCGTGCCCAGGGACACCTCTCAGCTACACTCAGCTGCTCAAGGTCTCATCCAGCCTGGCCTGCAACACCCCCAGGCAGGAGGCAGCCACAGCCTCCCTGGGCAGCCTGTGCCAGGCTCTCAGCACCCTCACACCCAAAAACTTCTTCCTCAGCTCCACTCTAACCTTGCTCTACCTCAGCTCCAAACCATTGCCCCTTGGCCTGTCTCAGACCCCCTCAGCACAAGTCCCTCTGCAGCCTTCCTGCAGGATCCCTTCAGGCACTGGCAGCAGCTCTGAGGTGCCCCTGGAGCCTTCTCCTCTGCAGGCTGCACCCCCCCAGCTCCCTCAGCCTGTGCCCACAGCAGAGCTGCTCCAGCCCTTGGAGCATCTCTGTGGGCTCCTCTGGCCTCCACTCCAGCAGCTCTGTGTGCTCCTCCTGCTGGGCACACCAGAAGGGGACACAGTCTGGTGGTGTCCCTGTTACCACACCAAAGCATGTGTGGCTCAGGGGCTGGGTTTGGGAGGCTGGAGCACAAGCTGTGGAGATGTTTTTGCAGCCTAGTGTGAGGTCACTGCAGAATGGGGATGCCTCTGAGACCTTTGTGACCTGATGCTGAGTCATCAGAAAGCTATGCCCTCTGCATGCTGCAGGGAACAAGCCCAAGTCTTTTCCTGCCTCTTCTAGAATGCTGCCCACATGGCTTTGAGTGTCAGGTCAAAAATAACCTTGCCTTTTTTTAGCAAACCCAATCAATAAAACAAGAGCCAATCTGGCTGCTGCCTCCTTCCCAGCTGTGGTTGCTCCATAGCTCCTGGTTCCAGGCTGCTCCAACCCTCTCTGAAGGTCATTGCTTGGAGGCTGTAGCTTTAGCATGCCCTGGTGGTAAAGCCAACATTGTCCCATCCCTGTGTTGTTGCCATGTTTGCTGTTTCTCTTAGAGGACCTTTTCTTTACTGTGAAGGAGGTGCAGGTGGGAAATGTCTTCTAGGATCTGAAGGGGGCTCCAGGAGGGCTGGGGAGGGACTATTGATAAGGTCTGGGGATGACAGGAGGAGGAGGAATGGGTCTGAAGTGGCAGAGGGGAGACCGAAACTGGATGTTAGGAGGAAGTTGTTTGCAGTGAGGGTGGTGAGACNCCTCCCTGGAGGTGTTCAAGGCCAGGTTGGATGAGGCCTTGAGTGCCCTGTGCTAGTGGGAGGTGTCCCTGCCTGTGGAACTGGCTGAGCTTTGAGGTCCCTTCCAACCCAAACCATTCTGTGATTCTAGCCTTGCTCAACCCTGCAGACTCATGAACCAAGATCTAAACTCTCCTGCCCTGTATGAGAAGGGTTTCAATGAGCTGGAAAAAAAATCTCTTGACTGACTTCTCCCAGTCTGTGTTTTGTTCTGCAGGCATTGGCAGGGAACACACAGTGGCTGTAGCCATGTCCTGTTCATAGAATCAGCCAGGTTGGGAGAGAGCTCCAAGCTCCCCCAGCCCAACCTAGCACCCAGCCCCAGCCAATCACCCAGCCCATGGCACTAAGTGCCCCAGCCAGGCTTGGCTTCAACAGCTCCAGGGATGGGCACTCCACCACCTCCCTGGGCAGCCCATTCCAATGCCAATCACTCTCTCTGCCAACAACTTCCTCCTAACATCCAGCCTGAACCTCCCCTGGCACAGCGTGAGGCTGTGTCCCCTCCTTCTGTTCCTCATGTCTGGGACAGAGGCTCTCAAACCCATCAGCAGGTGGCTGAGCTGTGGCTGATGTTGTCATGTTGTGTCCTCATGCTAACCCCTTGGGGCATGCAGGCAATTATGGAACAGGTGGAAAGCAGAGGTGAGAGATGATGATGGGAGAGAGGTGATCTGCATGGTGAGAGCTGAATATGTTTGGGGCTAGCCCAGGCTTTTCCTTTTCTTTCTTGGGCTGACTGTTGCTTGGAATGTGGCTCAGAGAGGTCTGTGTCCCTCTGACAGGCTCATGTGACTGTGCTTGTCCAAGCTCAAGGCATAGAAAGTGCTGGAGGAGGAACATGTGGCCCTGGGGCTCTTCTGGAAGCTGTCAGAGCTTCTCTTCTGCTCAGCCTGTGGACCAACACAGTGTCCTCCAAGCACCTAGCACAGGATGCTGGTGCTGTGGGACTGTTCTCAGCATCAGCTCTCACCCCAGCTCTGCCTTTCTGGGAAGTGTTTCCCTTCTCCAGAGCAGAGCCCAATGCCAGCTGCTGCACCAAGGCAGATGTGGCTTGGGTGCACATGTTCACTCACTTCACAGTCAGGCTTCTTTCTTGTCTAAGGGAGCCAGCCAGGTGGTTTTTCTCCTCCTCAGCTCACTCTGAGAGAGGACCAACTCCACCTGCTCTCCAGCAAAGATCCTCTTGAGAGATAGTTGTGTTTTGTGGTGAGAGGATGCCAGAGTTCAATCTGGGAGAAAGCTTGAAGTGGCCTAACAGTGATTTAAGCTGGGCATGAGGACTGAGCTCTTCCCCACCACACAGTGTGACAGCTCCTTAGGAGGGACCCAGGGCCAGCCAGCAGCACTGCTGCTACCAGGGCACTCCATTCTCTGGGGCTGTCACTCTGTCACCTCTCCTGGCTCTAATATTTACTGAGTAATGATCCTGCAGTTGACAGATCTATTTCTGTTTTTGTTCTCTGGAACATACCTGCTGGAGTGCCCCAGGCAACTGAGGAATTTATAATAAAAGGTGAGCTTTTCAAACTAAATTTGGTGCTCTCCTGCTTGGCAGCACTTCCAACCAGCAAAGACCAGGACCCAGTTTGTCTCCTGGAGCAAGAGACTGGATAAATGTGACTTTTCTTGCTCCCATTTAGGTCCTAAATTTTTTTTTTTTTATTGAGTAGTTTCATTTGCATTCAGTCCTTTTGTGTGGGCAGCCTCAGTTGTGGCTTTGCTCAGTGTGCAGAGAGGGGAAATGACTTGGACAAGGATGTCCAATGGATTGGTTGCACCTTCCACACTTGAAGCTTGGTAAATCCATGTTGTTGCTGCTGGTAAACCATGTTAGCAGGCTTTCCTGAATCACTGCAGAAGCAGAATGAAAGGCATCAGGAGAAGTCTGGAGCCCCTAGCACAGGAGGGACAGTGAACTGTTAGAGCCAGGCCAGAGGAGGCCAGCAAGATGCTGAGAGGGCTGCAGCAGCTCTGCTGTGAGGACAGGCTGAGAGAGTTGGGGCTCTGCAGCCTGGAGAGGAGAAGGCTTCCAGGAGAGCTTGGAGTGGCCTTGCAGGATCTGAAGGGGGCTGCAGGAAAGCTGGGGAGGGACTATTGACAAGGGCTGGGAATGGCAGGACAAGGGGAATGGGTTTGAAGTGTGAGAGGGGAGATTGAAAGTGAATGTTAGGAGGAAGTTGTTTGCAGTGAGGGTGGTGAGACACTGGCACAGGGTGAGGGTGGTGAGACACTGGCACAGGTTGCCCAGGGAGGTTGTGGAGCACAGAAACACAGAATGGGATCAAAGATCCCATTCTGTGCTTCTGTGCTCCACAACCTCCCTGGAGGTGTTCAGGACCAGGTTGGATGAGGCCTTGAGTGACCTGTGCTAGTGGGAGGTGTCTCTGCCTATGGCAAGGGGTTGGAACTGGATGATCTTTGAGGTCCCTTCCAACCTTCCCATTCTATGACTCTCAGTGACTTGTATGGGGTCCTGATGTGTGCTGTGTATGTCACAGACTGGGGATGCTGAAGCCTCTACGACTCCAACCCCAGACCTGTTACAAGAAGGTTTTGGCTGAAGAAAGGTGGTGCTGGGTGGTAGGACATGATGAACTGGTGCTGTGCCCTGCAGGGGCAGAGCAGCCACCTGGTTGTGCCACAGCTGAGCCTGTCTTTCTGCTCCACAGACACATAGAGAACTGGAAGAACTTGCAGACGCTGAACGCTGTTGACATGGAGCTGTACACAGGACTCCAGAGGCTGTGAGTATGTCCTGTGTGCTGGGGAGAGCAGCAGTGGGCACCTCCTTCCAGCAAAGGGCTCGTAGCTTGCCTCCATCTCCAGTCTTTCCCACCCACCACACTCAGAGCCTGTCTCAGCTGCTGGCTCTGCTGCACGTTGGGATGAGACTGTGCAAAATGGAGATGAAGTGGTTCAGGTCTTTGCTGGGTCTGCGAGAGGGAAGATTGCAGGCTCCTGACAGTTCTGTCAACACACATCAATCCTGACCTCTCTTCTCCCCCCACTTCTCTGGTGCTGGGCCCGTGCATTGTTCTGACTCACTGCAGATCCACAGTGTGAAATTCCAGCTGCCTCCACCCATCCTTCACTGCTGAGCTGTTGGTCCTCCTTTAGCACAGTTGCCATGGTGGGGATGCTGCACAGTAAGGGAATTACATCTCCCTGCATGGCACCTCTGGGCACCAGGAAAGGCTGACTTGGTGTGGCTGAGGTCTGTGAGGCTGGAGGCACTTGCCAGGTGCTTGAGAAACTTGGCCAAGTGAGGACATCACCCAATCTCTTAACTGCCCTTCCTGGAGCTGGGGGCACCCTGGATGCTGCTTGCCTGAGATGCTCAGGGTTAATCAGAACCTCTGCTCCTGTGTTTCACTGAGAGCTTTGCATCAGGCTCAGCTTGCCTGCAGGCTGCAGGAGAGGTGTGCATGGCTGAGCACTTGATAACCATGCTCAGCAAGCTGTGCTTTTAGCACACACACCTCGTGTGTGGCTGGCTGCTGCTGCTCTCCTCTCACCTAAGAAAGCAGCAATGGAGTGGGGCATGCTTTTGCCTGCAGCAGGTATCAGTGAGCCCTAGTCAAAGAGCTGATGCAGCTCCACAAAGAGGTGAGAAGAGAACTTCCCCTGCAGTGTCCATAACTCCCTGCACGAAATGCCTCTCATCAGAGGTGCAAGCAGGAAGCTTTTCTCTTGGCTTTGAGGGAGGGCAGCTGAGGGTGCAGAGCTTTACTTGCGCTGTGAGACCAGGCAGGGCTGCTTGTGAAGATGGAGGGAGAAGAGAGGAGCAGGAGGTGCCCTGGGTCACCCCAGCAAGCCTTGGTGGGTGTGGGGAGAGTCTTGCCCAGCAACCACTCTGTGCTGCCACCACATCAGCTGCAAAGTCCAAGTTCCTCTAGGCCTGTCCTTCATAGAAGCTGTCTAGGGAGAGCTGTGCCTCCTTAGTGGGTGGGGAGGGGGCAGTCGAGGGCCCTTCTGTGCACATCAAGTGCCAAGGGCAGGATTCTCGGGTGGTTGTCAGCCTCGGCTCCATCACTGCCCTTCTGCATCTCTTTGCAGGACAATCAGGAACTCAGGACTACGAAACATCCAGCCCCGAGCCTTTGCCAAGAACCCTCACCTGCACTACATGTGAGTCCCACCCTGCATCCTCACTGCCCAGGCTGCAGCTGGGAGGGAGGGGGATGCTGATGGGGAAGGGGAGGAAGCTGTGGTGAAGGAGGGGAGAAGGAAAGGCAAAGGCAGAGGGAGCTGTGATGGACCCTGGGCCGGGGCAAGCTCCTGCTGGGCAGCTGGTAACAGGTTTCAGCATCCAATAACTGGACTGGTTTTGATCACTGCCCTAACGAGCACTGGATTCATTAGCAGCCTTTCTGCAGAGTTTGGAGGATGGCCCCCAGCATGCAGCCAGAGCCTGCCCCACTCGTTAGCTTTGAACCAAAAGGCACTGTTTGAAGAGCAGATCCTGTGCCACAGGGCTGCTCCTAATTATTGATCCCTTCAGCCAGGGTCTGCAGTTAGCCTGGGGTCGGGATGTTTTGTGCCAGGAAACTGGAGACCTGGCAGCATGGGCTGGCTGTTGTGTAAGTGTCCAGCTGCTGGAGCATCATTAGCCAGCAGGTGCAGTCTCCTGGGGAATTCCCACACGCTTGAGGCCAAGGGCAGGGATTGCTTTTCTGGGTGTGTGTTTGCTGTTCCCAAGTGATAAAGGCAAACCTGGACCTCAGGCACTGCACAGGATGGAAACATCTTGTCACAAAGTGACTCTGGCTGAAAGCAAACCCTCCTTAGCTCCAGCATAGCTGTGAAAGGTGGAAAAGGGTTGGTGAGAGGCTCCCAGCCTCGGGCATGAGCTGCTGGGCTGGAGAAAGAGCTGTATGTAACCCTGCTTTGTTGGAAACCACTGAAGAGCAGCCATGCTGCAGCCCTTGGAGTGCATGTGGCCACCCACAGGGGCATGCTCCTGGTGGAAGCAGATAGATGCAACCTGCAGAGCAGGATAGATTTGTCTTTTGATGTCTGCTGGGGGAGGAGGTGGGCTGAAAACCCCCCAAAAGCTTCCCCTTTGCAAAACCAGCTGCAGTTGCTAAGTGACAGTAAAGTGCTCGCTGAAGAGGAGATCTGCAGCACCAAAGGGACAGCAAAAACCTTTTGGCAGTTTAAAGAAGTGTCTTTTGTCCTCCTAAACCCTCCTCAGTGCTGGCCAAGGGGACTTCCCTGGTCCCTGCCCTTTGTAGTTTGGATTTGTGGTGAGTGCTGTTTGCTGTAGCTGTTACTGAGCAGCCTTCCCTCTGAATTCCTCTCCTGATTGATTTCATTATTACTTTTTTCACCCCCCACAGGGGCTGGGTGTCAGTGGTGCTGTTTGTTTCCCCAGCAGATAGAACATTTCAGTCCTGCCGACATCACTTGGGCTGTTGCAAGAGGTTTAGAAGGCCACCACAGGCTGGCTTGGAGGCTGAGCCTCCTCAGGCTGCCACGCAGGCAGTTGGTGTTGCTTCTTCCAAAAGTGCTTTGTTTTTGTCTTTTGAGATTGTTTTTGAGATTTGGTGGGGGAGGGGGAAAAAAAACCAAACCAAAAGAAGCCCACATCCATCTTCTGTCAAGAGTTAAGGTTGGTATGTGGTGATGAAATATGTGTTTGTTTACTGCTTGGGCTGTGTGAAGATTGATCATGTTCTCAACATCTTTTCTTTCCTTGCCTTTTGGTGCTCAAGGCAAGTAAGGATATTATTGGGTTAGTGCTTGCCACTGGCTTTTGGTGCTGTTCCTGGGGCCTGGCAGTGTGGATAATTGCAAGGTGGATGCTCCCCGTGGTGGATGCCAAGCACGGGCAGGGGTGGGGGCTCCCTCCTGCTCCCCAGAGCCATGGTGCTGCTGCTCCCATGCAGCTGGGGTGGCTCTTGAGCCTTGGTGCAGCCTGGCAAGCGACTGCTGCCACCCAAGGCCCTGTCTGTGGCCATGGCATTGTGAAAGTCCATTGAGGTACCTCCTTGGGTGCTCTTCAGACGCTGCCTCCTGGGCAGCTCAGCTTGCTGAAGGCCTGATATGTTCTGCAGCAGCTGCAAGGGTGAGGCAGGGCTAGCAGGGCTGATGGAAATGTCACTCTGCTGGAAGGTTTGAGCTGCTGTAAGCAGGTACAGTAGCTGGCAGCAGCCAGGGACACTGTCCCAGCCTCCTTGTGGTAGGGCTGGCTGCAGCTGCATGGGTGTGGGGCTGCTGCACTTAGGGCTTGTTACTGCTGTGTGTCATCATTGCCATCCTGGTTTTCCTTTGCTGGCTCTCTGGGTGGTTGTAGGTGGTGTCTAGTCAGGAAGGTGGTAAATATGCCTAATAAACAACAGAGAGGTTTCACTGCCAGGCAGGGATGGCACCAGGTGGTGGGAGCCTTGGGCTGGACCTTTGCAGGGTGCCACAAGCTGACTCTGAGCAGCAGCAGTTCCCACAGGAAGCTTGGGTATGAGTTCTAAGGGCTCAAAAAGCTGTGTTTTGATTCCACTCCCCATCCTGGGTTAAATCCTAGCCTCCTGCTGAAGTGAGGTATTTTTCCCTGTGCCTTTCATCAAGGTTTCCTCCTCTCAGATGGGCCAGAGAGCTCTGCCTTCTCCCAGCAACTTCTATTTCTGGCCCTTCCTCTGTGCATGTGCTTGTCTTCAGCCCCCAGCTGTGCAGTCACAAGCAGATCACTTAGCCCAGTTCTAATTGCAGCAGCTCAGGTTTGTGGGGGTTCAAGATAATGACTCTGGATGAGGTTTGCCTTTGGTTTGGGGTTCCTCCCTCCCCCCTCCTTCCCCATCACAGCCAGGGAAGAAAAGTGAGAAACCCATGAAGGGACTTTTTGACATTCAGCTGCCTGAGAGGTAGGTTCCAGAATCATAGAATGGTAAAGTTGGAAGGGACCTCAAGGATCAGCCAGTTCCAACCCCCTGCCTTAGGCAGGGACACCTCCCACTAGCACAGGTCACTCAAGGCCTCATCCAACCTGGCCTTGAACACCTCCAGGGAGGTTGTGGAGCACAGAAGCACAGAATGTGATCAAAGATCCCATTCTGTGCTTCTGTGCTCCACAACCTCCCTGG
>VWYK01125587.1:8909-33144 GCA_013399775.1 Semnornis frantzii | reverse complement strand
CTCCTTTTTTTTTTCCTCACTGGAAAATGCAGGGACATTGGAAGCATTTTCACATATTTTGATTGCTTTTCACATAGCCTACTGTTTTCCATTTGAAAAAAGCTAGAAAACTGGAAAATCTTAAATGAAATATAGGAGGGTGGAAAAGTAGCTCAACTATGGCAATGCCACAACTCTGTAAGGAAGCAAAAATACTTTGGATTATAGAAACCTATATATATACATATATATGTATTGTAACATTTCATTTTGTTAAAGAAAATTAGTATTTTCCTATAGGTTCTCTTAGTCTGACTAGAGATGAAAACTCCCACAGTATTAATCTCTTGCTAGATTAGGTATGCCATCTCCAAAGGTATGGAAACATGTGCTATAAATGGCTTAGCAGTAATCACAGTAATTTCCCCATGGCTAAAAATGAGTGTTGCAAGGCCTTTTATTTCCTTAAATTCTCTTCATCGTTTTCCTCAAACAGCTGAAGTGTGAATGTCGCCTGATGTTTCTTTTCCTTTGGGGAGCAGTTGTAGCGCCCATGACCCTTGGCTGTGTCTCCCAGAAGCTGCAGTCATTTTCAGTTAAGGGTAACTGGCAGCAGAATACACTTTGTTCTGTATAGTGTTAAAAATGGGCTACTTTGTTTTGCCAACCTTCCTGAACTTCCTTTCAGTTCAGTGAGGGAGCGCAACATTTGTATAAGAAAGAAATATTGTCTTCAATGGGAAATGTATTCCATGTGTGTTATAATTTATATTATGACAGATCTTTCTTAACTTACAATATTGTTATTCACCAAATGGAAAGAAACGTTATCAGTTTCTTTCTTTTCTTTCTTTTTTCCTTTTCTTTTCTTTTTTTTTTATTAATGTGTTCTTTGAGGCAACCATAATTCTTATTTGCGGAAATATGTGATAAACTTGAATAATAAATTTATATTAAAACTCCCATTTGTATTTGATTTCCTTCATAAATCTGGTTGAGATGTCAGCTGAGCGGTTCACACATAAAATCTTAGAACAAACATTGCCTGTCTAATTGAAAAATCTGTCTTCATCAAGGATCCGGAGCTGAGCTTAAGAATGAAAGATGTAGACTCTATTTAATGCAGTTCTGCCCTGACTGTCATGAATGCTGTCTTTTTCTTTCCCCTTCATCACCTCAACAGAAATAGCAAAGCTCTATTCCCCAACTGGCTTTAAAGGCAGAAATACAAAGATATGCAGAGAAAGGAATGGTCACTGGTGTCTGTGGAGTGGTTTAACATACTTATATTCCGGAGCGTTAATCCTCCTGCACTTAAAGGATGAGAGTTGCAATCCCTACTGTACAGTCTGGCCCAGGTTCAAAATTTACAGCTAATGTAATAATCTTCAAGGGTCACCCCATGGGGTCATTCCCGCTATCGTCAAAGGATGTAACTACAACAGTGAGGAGAGACAGAGGGGAAAGCAGAAGGGGAAATGAAAAAAGGAGGCTGGGAGGCTTTCACAGACCAAGGAAAGAAAAAAGAAAAAAAAAGAGGAAAGGAAGGGGAAAAAACCAACATATTTGTGTTTTCAGAACCAATGGGATTTCCCTTGCTGAATTAAAGTGGAGAGGGTGTGAAACCTTGCCAAACTCACTAGTGTCCTCTGATCCAGCCAGGCTTTCACAAGAGCAATTGCAAAGTTGGTCACAGTTTGAAAGAGAGGTGGGCAAATAAATGGTCCCTGGAGCGCGCAAGGCCAAAAGCCGGTGGGATTCTCTGCACTGCCTTTGCTGGGCCTTGGAGGGGAGCCAACCAGAGCAGCATCCCAGCCCAGGGACCTCTGTTCATGGGAACAAGGGACTTGATCCCACTGAGATTCACAGAGGCACAGCAGTGGAAGCAATATCCTCTTAATTTGTTATACCAGAAAAAAATGCCCAGGTGCTTTTAAAGTTCCCTTCCAACCCAAAGCATGTCATGATTCTATGAAGTGCTTAGCCTGATAATTAATAATTCAAGGATGTTTCTGAAGCTTCTTCAAAGTTCACATGGAAGTATTTGTATAGGGCTTTTCTTTGCTGCACTCGGGAAGCACAGAGCTGAATGACCGAGAAACAACACTGCTGTTTATAGAGCAGTTGACAAAGGAGATAAACCCCTACTTTTCTAAAGCTATATCCTCCCCAGGGCCTAACGAACAACTCAAGGAGGGTGGAGGCTGCAGTGCTATGGACAGGGAGGAGCTGTATCCAGATGCAGACTTTGCTGGCAGCAGACAAATTTGTGAAACACTTTGAGCTGGATCAGGTCAGAGATACAGCCCTGGCATTTTTGCAGATGTGAGCAGCTGCTGGAGTGCTAATCCACAGCTCTGGAAAAATGAGTTCAGTTTTTATCCCATCAGACACTTTCCCTGTCACCTTGCTCAAAGCAATCAGCCCTTCTGAACCTTGGAGTCCTGCAAAATATATTTCATTTACTTTCAGCTATGATTCCACTGCTGCCACTACAGAGTCAAAAATCCCTGAACTAGCTTCAGTACAGCTTTGTGTCCAGCCCTAAGCAAAGGGACCACCTCACTAATATGGAGGAATCAAGACGAATAATTGTCAAGAAGAACTAAGAAGATGCAACTTTAAATAAAAGCAAAATCTCAGTATAAACAGTGGTCATAGGAGCAGTCTGATGGACACTAAAGGTGGGCATAACATCAATATTAATAGTTTTCACATATTGCTTAGCCCTGTGGCAACTGAAATCTTCCACCTTTCCAAAGAAAATTCTGGAGCTGTGAGCCCCAAAGAAATGATGACATTTCAGAAGAGTTCAATCTTTGCAAAAGTGTGCCTATTTTAGCATGTCCAACTCTCACTCAAGTATCCCACACTCTGTAGAAGTTCTAGTTAACTGAAGCATTAGTACATTAGGAATACAGGAACAGGGAACTGATGACTTCAGCACTAATGCTACAACCAATGTAAAGAAAGCTAAAGAATAGGAATGTATCAAAAAACTATCAGGCTGTCAAAAGAGGATGTATTGCATTTTTGCTATGCTCAAAAATAGAACTGGTATCAGCCTGAGCTCTCAAAGTCCTGAAGGTCATGTCTCTCTTCATGGTAGCTAGAAATTCACCAAAGGTGTAAGACACTCTCATTTGTCTCCCGTTGTAGGTTTGTGGCCCTAATGAATTTTTTGTATAGGCAGTACTGATACAGTGGAATCACAGCCCGGCAGTGCCTTTCACCTTTCAGGGAGAAGCTGGGGAGGGGAAGGATGACTTGTGGTAGAAATATTTTTTCTTCAGCCAAAAAGATAAGGAATAAAAAATATTAACCACTACACAAATACTCAGCAAGAACCTAAGAAAACTGGAATGAATATTCTTCAACTCCTAAGCAAATTTGAAAATGAAAATGTCTCATTTCCAGGTTTTGATGAAAACCAGAAACACTCCAAGGAAAGCAGAAACTTTCGGTGATTTGCTTGCTTTGGCAGAAATGGAAGAGTTTCTGATAATAACTTTAATGAACATTGTTTTTACCAGTCTTGTGCTCACCATCACTTCGTTAAAAATGAAGGAAGCCTCTTATTAAAAGACGTGTAAGGAAATAAGCTAAAAGGAAATCACCTTCTTTGTTTGCATGAGACATTAAGGGATAGTGTAGATGTAAAGAGGGTAGCTTCCAATTGAAGTCAGACAAAGATCATCATGTCACAGGGGGTGAAATTCATCTGGCAGCAGGGATTTCAGCAGCAGCTGGAGTTCCATTGCAGAGGCAGTGGCTGCTAGCTGGTTGTTGGGAGTAAGGAACCCTGTCTGGGCATGAGGACCACACTACTACCTTTACTTGTGTGCTTGAGTCCTTGAGCCTTTGTTCACTGACTAGCTCATGACTGAGAATTTCCTGCGACAGTAGAACCCAACGGTATAAGCTTTTAATCAACTTCCAAGAATACCATCATAGATTGGGACCTGATGCTACAAATGGCCACCAAGAATCTTGCCTCACCAACAAGACACGAGGCTCATATTCCTTCAAAATGTGAGTGGCTTTCTGTGCAATGCAGCACTACTGCGCTTCTTACTGATCACACCAACAGGTCAGTTTGTTTTCATGTATTACCATTTCCAACACACACTGTGTGCATACACACATACATAACAAGAGGAAAGCAAGAGGTTAACGCTGGCTCTGGTGGTTACTGACTCTGGAAGATACAGTGGCTGATGAGAGCAGTGTTAGCAGTTCACCATTTCAATTTGATACTGTCATTTATGTAGTGACCTGTCTATTAACCCTGCCCCACTCTCACTGCACCGGCAGCAATTCAGGTTGAGGTGAATAACCTCTGTCATTGTCCTGGCCTGCCATGAGGTTTTTCAGCTCAATGCCACACTTGAATGACACTCTGTCATTATGCTATATTTAGGTAATGAAAAGTGTAATTAGCTTTGTTCTGCTGCAAGCTGATCTGACCCTGTATGCATTGTAAAAGGTAATAAAATAGGTGCACAGATATAAAAACCTGAATAAGCATATTATTCGGTGTAATTTCATGAGGCAAAAACTGTTGAAAGAACAGAGGGAAGGGAGCCTCAGCTGCCTCAGTGCCCAACCAGACCTGTCGTGAGAAGCCACACAAAAAGCACAGCCAAGGTATGCTGAGGCATCAGCAGAGCCATACCTAATCAGTCCCCCGCGGCTGCAGCTTTTATATAATTGATGGCATTTTGTGATGATTGCTTTCCTATTACAGTGCTGTATCTTATCTCCCCATTGTGAGGGCAGTGGCTTTATGTCATTGTCAGCGGCCCTCCAGAGCCAGCTTTACCCTGGGCCCATTGCCTTTGTAGGGCTGTCGGCTTGTCATTAATTGTTCTGCCTGGTCTTTGTCTGGGACTTCGGCCATCTGCTTTATCGCACCCCATCAGCCTTTGGTAGGAATGAATGGAACTGATAATACAAAAGTCCTGGCAGGAGAGATATTGGGCTAGAAGCTCTGGATGCCAAATTAGTCAGTCCTTGGAACATCACACATTTTCTGAGTATGAGTAATTCCAGTTGGGGAAAGGAGTTTTTTGGTGTTTGCAGATGGAATGCTGATGTGTTTGGTGTGGGTTCTGTCCTTGCCAGCACACCCTCAGGGATTTACACCAGGTGAGCAGCACTGCAGCTTTGAACTGTGCCCTAGCTTTTTAGGGAATATCCTCAAAGCATCATGTATCTCCAAGACCATGGAAAATTATGCAATGGTTCACGCATGCTCCTGTACCCAGGCCATGATCCTGGACACAAGCTACTCCTTGATCCCATCTGCAGCAGACCCAGGCTCCACAATGAAATATGCCATGAAAGAATCCCCTGCCTTCTATTCCAGAGGCTAATCTGGTATCACTCAGTGGTTCTTGAGCGAGGATGCAAAGCTCAGAAAACTCAGTCACCTGAGCAACCAGTTCCTGGCAGAGCATTTGATACTGCCAACTTACCCACACCTCTATGGGCCTGTGAGCTCCTGGGCTATCCTGCTTTAGACAATGTCTCCAAGGAGAAGGGGAGAGGAGACGACCCACCCACAGCACTGCTGCAACCCTACACAGAAGAGTGGAGGTGCAAATTCAACATGTTCCACATCTTGTGGCCCATCTGAAGAACTTCAGGACTTTCACATACGTAGAAGGGGCTACTCCATGACCGCAGCATTTGTAGACTATGTAGGTTCAACCTCTTGTACGCACCTCACACATTGCTCAATGTATGTGGTTGCTCTTGGGTGTCTCACAGAGCACTCACCACATATGATGGGGCCTGGGAGTGTCTGGCCCAGCATACACAGAAAACACACCTCAAAGGAGCAAATGTCAGCATATTGTACAACATTTTCATGTAGTGGCCATGATCAAAAGACTCATGGAGTCATGGGAAAGACACGTCCCTCCCATGGACAACAGTGGGCTTTAAAGCAGGGCCTGTGATCAGCAGTATATGAAGTCTCTTCACAAAAGTCTCCCACAATAAAGATGTTTCCACCTGATGCAGATGCTTGTAAAACATTTCTCAAGCAATTATAAACAGGTAATGCTTAAATTGCGTGGGAATACATCTACAGAAAGTGAAACAGTTCTGTTTTCTTTTCACTAATGACCAAGACTATGGGTGCTTGCTGGTGGGAAGAGGTTTCTCAAACATATTTCCTAGGTGAGGCAGGAGCTGATGATGAACATTAGCAAAGTACCAAAGGCATATATTCCAATCTTTGCTGTCCGGTGTGGCCGTGATCACCAAATGACTTGTGCAAACGTATCCTTTCATCCTGCTTTACCATCACTTGCTTCTCTTTCCCTCTAGTGGGTATCTAATCCCTATTCTGTTTGTCATGTATGAAGGGATAAATATTTTCAATTGCTCAAACGTAGTTCTCTCCTAAGAAAGCACTAACTCTCAGGGTAGCCTACTTGAACATGTTGCCCTATAGTAATAAAGGTAAGAAAGACATGAAAAAAGAGTCCTTTAAAATGCACATTTTTTTCCCCCACCTGTGTGGTATTTAATCAACTTTTCTAATTATCTTATTTCTCCAGAGCACATTTCCTCTATCAGAACAAATCAAGTTTTCCTATCCTCATGCCCAGTTCCCACATTCCAGGATATAGGAAAGTCCACAAAGCCGCCAGAGCATGAACAGAGACATGGGGACACAAAGCTAAAGCCTCCCGTCACCAGAGATTTTGCCCAGGAATTGCAGGGTGGAGAGCTCTGTGTTCCTTGTGAGGTAAGAATAAATTTTGTAATGATTCTGTCAGATCTTAAAACTTGTGAATTAGTTCACCTGAGGCTTAGGTGTCCCTCCAATGAAATCGACATAGCAGCTACAAGCAGCCATAGAGACAACTTTTTTCCATTCTCCCCAAAGGAGCCAGACAAAACCACAGTGAGATACTCCACATCTGCAAGCCCAAAACTGCTATGAGCCCAGCTGGACACAAACTCCTCACAACCTGTAGCAAACACCTCCCCGGAGCCACAGTGTGACATTGCAGCCACCCGCACTTTCACTAAGGAATGCTTCTGGTCTCAGGAGAGGATGGATATTTTCTCCCGAAGCTCCTCATGGAAAAACAAACACACACACCTGACAGCTCTGTAACCTGGCTACTACTAGGGGTGGGAAGCTGCACCCTGTGAGTAGAAAACTACCCTGCAGTTTAAGCAGGCATGGAATACCCTGGGTACCTGGTCTCATGAGCTCCTCTGCAACAAACTTCCTCCTCAGCCTTGGGGAATCCACTTTACCTCCACAATTTATATAGCAATGGGAGTAAAACGCATGAACACTTTTCGGCTTGCTCTTTGTGAAATACAGATGATGGTTGGGCCCTGCCTCATAGGGGAGTCATGAGAAAAATACAATAAAGTGGGTAAGACAGTCACAGTCTGTGGGGATGGGGGCCACACACATTCCTGAAACAGATTTCCTTGGGGTCAAGTTTCTTTTGAGGTGGTATTTCAAAAGTTAAACATAAAGAGGTAATGAATTACTGCTTGGGATAAACCAGGCCCTTAGCTGTTCATAGTTTAGATATGTCTTACAATGTTTTTATCAGGACCAGCTCCTGTCCTTATTAAAAATGCTAGTAATGTCCTGTTTGACTGGGTTTCTTTGGCCTTAAATGATATTGCTTGCTGAATACAATGAAAATGTGACACTTCAAAATAAATATGTTCTTTCCAAGGAAATCTGGCTCAGATGCCTGATAAATTCCACCATTCACTCAGTTTCTGGAATTTGAAGAATCTCTCCCTATCCTTCAGCTAGTATTTTCTTAAAAGTAACTATCAGGAATTATCAAACATGGGGAATTCCCAAAAGCCCGAACATCCCAGCTGGATCAAAGTGTGGTGGTGATAAGATCGATGACTGCATACATCCCTATTCTGTGCAAGGTAGGTGGGTGGAAGAATAAATACAGTGAAGGCTGCACCAGAAGCTAATGCAATACAAACACTCAGCTACCCAGATGCATTTCCATCAGGCTTTATCTGTCACACACTGTCTTCCCACCTGTGGAGAGAGGAGCAGTTCAGTCAGAGTTAATATGGCCCTGGGTCACACTAATGTCTCTGCTCCTCTGCCCCTCTGCCCAGACTGTTGGACCCAGAAAAAGGCTTTGGTAACCCCAACTCCTTGTCCCAAGCAGAGAGGGGACTTTTTGAGCCAGGGAAGAAGTACAAGGAGAGCTATCACAGATACTGTGCATGTTGGTGGGTGCAAGCCCGATGCTGGAGAAGAGAGTGCATGTCTGCAGAAGATGCACCATGTGTGGTTTTCCTCAGTTCCTGCACAGGTTAGAGTTCTCTAAAGTTCCCAGCAAGATGAAGTGCCTTTAAAGTCCTTTAAAAGATACTAGGTCTCTAATGGTTTCTTGTTAAAAGGTAGCTGAGACTTCATATTTCATCTTAAATCAAGCTAATCCTAGTGATTCCATGTTTCTACAACAGATGTTGGTATCTGCCATAGAAAAGTGCTTTTGGAATACAAGACTCCTACTTTCCAATCTGGGGTGTTTGGGCAAACTCTGCGAACATAAATATATGCATATTCATATCCATATTAATGTATTTATTTCAATTACAAACAATGATAGCTGTGCATGAAGGAGCTGGTACTTACTGCCTGTGTAGTTTTCTGTAATTTAGACAAGGGAAAATAAAATTAATGAATTCTGTACCCTCCCTTGGCAGACTGGTTCCCTCTATTAAACCCACATCCCACCCCTCAGGTGCAGTGCTACTGTCTGCACATGGGAAGGAACTACAACATCTCATCTTCGCTGTCAAGATATTTAGCAGGTGCACAAAAGACACATTTTTATCAACGTGAGTTATTAGGAATCCAACTTAAAGGGGAAATCCTAAGAGTATAAGAGAAGGACATAGCTGAAGTAACAAAAAATAAAGAATGCACTGCTTTGACAACTGATACTGAGATCACAACATGTTCAGAGAGCAGGCACTGCATGTTCTCAACTATTCAGTGCTATTTATCTTTCAAACTTTCTAATTTTACTTTTGGCATTTGGCTGACAGTTGCCAGATGGGAATTAAACAAGGCTGGGTGATTTCTTTTCCATTTCACCTGCCTGAATTACTGCTACAGTTGTGAAGTTGTTTGGTGTAGAATGGAAATGTTAGGGGAAGCATTTTTCTTAGTGGCTTCTGGAGGAAACCTGCTAATAACCGTGTTACTATCATTTGTTTCACCAGTTTGAATTCACATGAAGTGTGAGAGCTGACATCAGGACCAGGGCAATGCTGTGCTAGAGGAGGATAATGCAGCACACACAACAATCGCTAACACCTCCATCTGCTGGAAATGGAGACCTATGTTAGGGCTTTGCCTGTTAGGGCTTTGCTGATTATTTTACAGCTTGTTTTAATGCCAGTTTCCATGTTTTTGCATACTGATTCCTTTCACCTACATCAATTCAGAGGATGCATTATAAATGTGTTTTACTAAAGATTGAAAAAAGAGATTCTCAGTATTTCCTGATCTGTGGGGTCACTCACACTGTAGGCTCTGTTAATACTGTCCATCCAGTTTGCTGTTTGGATGCTAGTATGATGAATTAATTCAAATAGGCTCAGTGCTTGTCAGGCAACACACACATCATCTCATCAATGTGATGTGAAAAAAAAAAAAACAAACCCACAACTAGTACATCATCATCACAATAACAATAATAAATACTGAATGTTTGAGCAAAAATGAGTAAAAAATCTTCCTGGTAGCAGAAGCTTTCTGTTATTTCTTGGCATTCCAGTTTGTGCAAGAAGGCACCCATGCTCAAACACTAAAGTGCTTTTTCCAAGATCTTATATCAGGCTGCAGACTTCTGCAAACGCTTTTTGAGGAGGAATGTGTGTGGAAGTGACAATGATAGACAGGTAACTATTGAAGATGACAGAAACAGGATATGGTGCCAGGAAGTGTTTCTAAGGCCAGACCAAAATAATAGTCTGGGTCCTTTAAGCAAAATTTACAAGTGCATCCTAAAGTTAAGCACATGATTGAATAGTAGGTGGAAGAAGGATGGACTTAGGCACATAGTCAAGTTTCTTATTAGTGGGTTTAATTTCATACGTCTGAAAGTGCCAGAGCAAGTTGCTGGGATGTTAATAACATCTTCACTGACCAAGCTCAGCTGGTGGGTGGAAAAAGTTGTGGAATGGTGTTAAAGAGCATTCCAGAGCAAAATTAGTTCTTATGTATATTTCAAAACATGGGCAAACTGTTAATAACGAGATGAGACATCAAGGCATGCATCAAGGATAATGAGTTAATCAGCGAATTATTCCTGTCTGTTTACATTGTCAGACAAAGTAGCAGTCAAAACATTCAAAATGTTGCCTCAGTGCTAGAAAATCCAGAGGGAAAATACCTTTTTGGCACTTAAAATAACAATTTTCATGCTACTGACTCATCAAAATTAGTTCTGCATTGTTAAACTTTAAAGGAATTCTGCAGTTAAAGGAGTCAATGAAATGTCTCTGAGACGTACAGAATCTTCAGTGCCAAGCGTGTGATGGAAATGATTTACACTGGAAAACAAAAAACTCTCTTACATTACTTTTGGTCCTTCCTAATAGTACTGCTTTTCTAAAAGCCTGTACTATTATTTCTGCACTTGACTAACTGATATTTAATAGACTAACATAGGAAGAGTGACCTACTTTACCACTGCAATGATTTGTACAGAAGATTAGACCTGCCTCCCTATCACTGCTGCAATACCACTGCAGAGAGGACAATGTTTTTCCTCCCCTCATTAGGATTAGTGGGTTCTCATTCAATGAGAAATGGTCTGAAGTTTTGGGGAAGAGGTTATCGCTGCCTTTCTTAAGATTCACCTTCCCACTTCAAATAATGCAGGCGATAAGTCACAAACCTGCCTACAGTCTGCATGAGAATGAGAAGGATGAAGGAAAATAAAGGGGAAGTGTAAATGTCTGCCCTGTGGTGACTGAACAAAACTGCTGGGAAAAAAAGTCCCTGCAGAGAACGGTTCCCCAAAATGATCATATCTCTCTCAGATCAACTGACTGGTGGGAACAGCAGCATCTGTGCATCTGTGTCCCTCCCATGCAGGGAATGGCATCAGCAGGGACTGAAGGACCCACTAATGGCATCATCTCCTAGTTTCTTAATTAAATATGCAAACTAGAATATTTTGGGGGATTCATCTCAGTGTAGTTCAGCAGCTCTGCATCAGGATTCACAAAGATGTTTAGGGGCACTGCAGAACTGTCCCAGGCAGCCAGGTTCCCTCCTAATGTGACAGCTACAATTACGGAAAATGGAAAGATGCTTATGAAAAGGAAGATATAAAACTAGAGTAATTTTCTGAGTTTATTTACAAAATGTCTGTAAATGACTCTTACTGAGTTACTCTCGCCATAGGTGAGCATACTGTCCCCAGCAAATTGTTTTATTGATGCCCTCAGTCTTTTCCTCAGTAAGGCACTCTCCTAATGAGTTCCTTAAGATAGTCCTGCTTATTTGCTTCCTTGTTCTAATGATAAATTATGGACGCTACTGTTTTGCTCTTTATCTGGTACCTGGCACAGCAGCACTGCTGGCTGCAAGGCATGAAGTGATCCACAACCCTCTATGCTGTCCTGCTGTTCTGGAGAGCCAGGTGACACATCACAGATCCAAACGCATTCACTTCTCTTGGGAAATCACTACAGTGTATCAGAGACTGTTCAGACCATCTGCAAAACATGCCTTTGGACCTAAAATGCAGAGACTGATAGAGCTGAACCCACTGTCTGTAACATGCTGTGCAGCCCTCATAGCCCCTGTCGGCAGCCCCATGGGTGGTCAATGGCAGTGGGCAATGCAAGCATGTCCCAGCCTTTCTGCACTCCTACAGGTCTTGTACAAAGCCTTTTTTTTTCGCCTGGGGGATACCTCATTATCTCCCTACAGGGCCATGTTTCTGCACGCAGGGTGGTGGTTCCCCTTCACCCTCGTGCAAGGCTGCAGAATGCGGATGAGATAACTGGTCCTGGGCAGCCTCAGGCAGCCGTGCGGGTATTAAGCCCTCAGCCTGCAGTTTTTCAAGCACCGAGAGCACCTTTGCGATTATCAGCAATTACCTAAATGGGTTGGGTATTTCCACTCCTGCCCCTCTGTCGTTTGGTCACAAGATGCTTAATTAGATAGATGAAAAGACTTTCATTATATTCTCATTGCTACCTTTCAAGGGTGAAGAGCTGAAGAAATGCAACAAGCCCAATTTCCTTGTAGTCAAGATTAATTTGAAAGATGTCCAGTGAAAGTTTTTTTTTTGTTGTTTTTTGTTTGTTTGCTTTTTTTTTTTTCTTTTTCTTTTTGTAACCTATAACATACTTGCAGCTACTGGGATAGTGGAGGCTGTAAAATATCTAACAGATGTAACAAATGAAGTTTATTTCCACTGACTGAGAAGTCATTCAATAATACTCTCAAAAAAATTAGCAACAGGATACAGTCTTTGTTGGTACTACCTACTACAGCAAATTCCTTGATGATTATTCTTATTTCCTGATCAAGAACATTTTATACATTAATTGTTATGTTCACATACTGGGTGTTTCTGAGTAATAGCTATGACAAAATGCTAATAGTGTTTGTTCTTTTATTCAATAAAAGGAAGATATTTTGTGCTGAGATGAAGAGTAAATTCCTTTAGTTCTGTAAGTTCCCTTAGTTGTATGGGTCAATATATTCACAGTGGAAAACAATTTGACCATTACTATGGATATCAAACATAATTTGTGAAAAAAATAATAGAAAACAACTGGAATTGTATGAGAACAATCAGCAAAGCTCAGGAGTATTTAACAAGCACGTTTTTGCTTCACTGAAAGGAAAGCAAACATTGAAAGCCACCAGTTTTATAACTATTTTCTATTAAGGGTTGTTTTCAGCACTTCTAACACTGTGACAGAACAGGACTTTAAACAAGATTGAGAAGATAATTCCTGACCTTTGAATATCACGAACATTTACTCAAGTAAAGAGTGATTCACGATGACTGTATGAACCCAGGAAGGGGACTTGGTTTGCAGTAAGTCCCATGAGTACTTAAGTAAACCTCACTGCTGAGTGACTTCCCGCTACACTATGTCATGTGCCATGGCATTTCATAGAGCACTGGGCATGGCATGGCACAGTGAGAGACCTCCAGGATATGAACTACATTTTGTTTTGACGTAATATTAATGACAGAACTGCTGTGGCGGCAATCACTGTGGTCCAGATAAACTCGTGAGGGTAACTGCACAGCATCTTTACTTAGCTTTAACATACAAGAAGTCGAATGATGTCAGGACTTTAGAGTCCAAAGGCAATGAGATGCACTAGAAATTTCAGTTTGATTTTATATTCACATGTCATTAAAACCTATAACAAGGGAACAGGCAAACACCTGTGCATCCACAAGCAGCACAGAAGAACCAGAAACAGAAGCTAGATGTGGTCAGGAGCATATAATGCCTATTTCTGGTCCACTTCCTTTTTCAGACCAACATATTCTTGTTTTCCTTTCATATGCTTAAGACAAAACATACCTTCAAGTGATCTTGTGTGTAACCCTAATTTCATGGGTTTTGCTGGTGTTTTGAGACCTTAAGCCTAATTTTCTTTCTTATCTATTCACACAGGAAAAAAAAAGATACTGTGTTTTCTACTGACTTACTTCTGCTATTCCGTTTTTTGCAGCTCCATCAAGAAAAAAACCACACCTTATGGATTTGGGAATGGACTGGGTCTTGTGGAGAAGATGACAGTGCTATGACCCATTTCTGACACAGAAGTGAGATGCTCTGTTCAGTGCCTAGAGGAACTATACTTTATCATTCGCACTGCTAAATGTAGCTGATCACAACTGAAATACCTTGTTTCAGTATCTCTCTCATGAGATACTACAAGATAGAAGAAGATTCCTATGCTGGTACAAACAAGGAGACGTTCCCTTTGAACATGCACAGGGAGACCAAATGCTCTCATAATCCTACAGGACCTCCAAAAGAAACTCAAGTGTTCATACTCTCCTTCCCCCTTCCCCCTTCTCCCTGAAGCAGTTAGCACTACTCAATGCCGACTTCTCTGGTAATGCAAGTAATAGTCATGGGTGATTGAATTTTGACTTTTTGCAGCACAAGGACTTGTTTTTTTTCACTCAACTGAGCTGATTTCATGTTCTGAGTGGCACAGGAACCAATGGCATCTTCAGTGGTAACGAAAGCTCTATTCTTGCAATTGTTTGCTATTGATGAGATACAACCTGACAAGGCTGAGCCTTGACTTCCGTTTCTGACAACAGTCTCCACAACCCACCCTGGGGACAGTGTCCTTGCCTTCCTCTGCTCTCCACTCTGTGTGAGCTGCCTTCAGCAATATGTGAATTACATGTTATGAGTGGAAACACCACACAAGCTGGCTCCCCACAGAGGTTATTTACTTGCTTGAAATATCAGCTGGACTATTTTTCTCCACCTCCCTCTCTCTCTCCTTCCCCTCCTCCTTGCTGATTCTCCCCTAGCAAAGCAGATGAAATGCCCAGAAGAAATGTCACTCCAGCAAGTAAGTTTGCTTTGGGGCATAAGTTGCACTTTGATAATGGTATTTGTTCTGTGGGTGGTCAAATTCCCTCCTACCTCCCCTGTTTGGTCCTAACCATTATCTCATGCAAAGATAAGGTTCATTAGCAGCTTCTCTAAGCTGTGGACACTGCAGAGCTCATGAAGAAACGTGTTCATTGGTGATAGCATATATCATGTGTCTCTGAGATTTACTCTGCTGCCTTCTCTCTATGTGAAGTATTTAAAATCAAAGCCCTTTAAGAACTTACAAAACTGCTGGCCTTGGAGGCATATGTATGCAAGTAACCCATGCTCATGCATGCATGTACGTATGTTGCGTATTATTACAGTTAAAACTAATGAAGCACTCACTACCTGTAAGCCCAAAAGCAAAGACAAGCTTTACTAAAAATAATGAGATCCTAAACCCTAAAACTAACTCAAATTAATTTATATCTTTTATGTTTTCACGAGCTTAGTCTGAGATTCAAGTATATCTCTCTTTTGCAGCCTAAAGGGTAGCATTTTCCTATGGTTCTGATAGGAGAAATAGATGCTCCTATTTGTTGGTTGAAAGGAGGTTTCCTAACTATAAAGCTAATGAAGTGACCATTAAGAAAACCTAAAGAGATTTGGTATCATTTATCTTAAAACTTACTTACACTTTAAAGCCGAGCTATTTACACAAACAAATATTTAATTGCTTTATATTGGCATAACCTATTCCAGATGGAGAAAAAAAGAGATTCTGGGTGAATCCTGCATCTTCTCTAAGAGGCTGAGTAGGTTTTCATATCCTGTCAGTGTCAAACACCTGTAACTTCCTGGGCAGAGAAGAATGAATTGAGAATGTTCTGTGACACTGATCCACTGCAGAGACAAAGACCCTCACCCAAGACCTCTGGTCTGAAGGAAAGAAAGACCTGGCTGAGAGGCTGGGCAGGAGCCACAACTGATTCATGTCCTGCATTATATACATTATATGTATATTCCATATGGGATCACCGAGGGAGATAGGAGAGCGCAATCCCTCCAGAGCTGTCACTGCAATCCAGACTGCAGATACTGACACATACTTGTGCCTTGTTAAATTACTCTAACACAAATGTTATGGATTTGGCGGTGACCAGGCTATGTGAGACAAGCTCTCATGAGCAGAAAGATAAAATGAAAGAAGATAATGATGCTAAACATGACTGCGTGCAATTCTAAGTCCATAGTGCCTATATCTTTCACATACAAGCAGATACAGCTGATACAGCCGCCTTTTTTATTCCCAACAGTTAAAGGCAGTGTTTGTGTCATATCAACTCTAGAATAAAATGACTTGAGATATTTTTCAAGCTACTCTGGGGATTTGTTTGCCACAGTGATCATTCAATTGATCAGCACGTGAGCAACCTGCTTTGGCTGCCTCTAGCGCAGCTGTACTGAATCTTGCCGAATTCACTGTCCCATCCCCCACCAGATGAGCCTGTGGCTGTGGTATGTCAGCTGCTCTGCAGCCTGTTGGGCTTTGAGGATGGGTGGCAGGGTGATTTTGCTGCATGCAGCTACAAAGTCCATCTTTCATTGTCTAGCTGCATTCAGGCGAGGAACGTTTTACCATTGCAGCACATGTTGCACAGTGATTCTGTTACAGACGTGGCCTTGGTCATTGCTGTTATTTTTGCCACATACATTTGCACTGGTGTTGCAAAAAGGGGAGGGAGAAGAGCACAGGAATTCCAACTGGGCAAAACATTGAGTTCCTCTAGTCCCATAAGCCATTTAGATCCCCTTCAGGAAATATATGTGTTGTTTTACCATGCAGAAGCCGAAATTAACTCTTGCAGATTTAGATACTGTCAGTGCTGCCTAGAGAATCTTTCAGTTGAACCTGTAAGGCAACAGATACCCTTTTATGCTTTGCAACTATTGCATATGTGAAGTTTTGAAAGAAGAGGCTGTGGTTACATAATCAAATGCAAGGACAGAAAATCATTCTTCAAGTTCCAAATGTAACAGACATTCAGTGTTGCCTATCCCAACACATTTTAAGTAGCCTGACTGTGCTGTGGTCCACTGTGCTGTGTGCACACACTACAAGGTTCTCAAGATTATCCCTTTAGACAACTCATATAAGACAGTCTAGTCCTCTAGACACCAATAACCAAAGACGAAGAAATCTACACTAGTCCCTGAAGTGCTGTGCACATATCCCAGAAGATGGCCTTCTAGCTTGGAACCAGAAACGTCACCTAAGGGATTTGCTCTGCCACCTTTTAAAGCAACTAATTAAAGCATAGCAGTGGCCTGGGATGAAAAGAAGAGGAAGAAGGGAAAAGAAATTTTAGATGCCTAATGGTGAAATGTGGTTGCACTGTTAGGAAGGAGCTCAAGGACTGTGTTTTTGTACAGCATTTTTACAGGCTTTGGGACCAGCTACAAGCTCACTGGTTCATGAACTCTCTTTTGGCCAGGGCCCAGAGTTGACACCAGCTGGGCACTTTTCAGCCTTTATAAAGTAAATTACACTCCAGGAGGCTGTCACTCTTTGCACAAATGAGGAAAACCTGAGATGAAGCCATACCACAAAATAATGTGCCAGCACAGAGATAGTCACTGAAGCAGCCCTGCAGAGCTCAGCTCCTGTTTTTGGATGGCAGACACCTGGCTGCTGCTCCTGCAGCCACTGGAAATGTGCACATTGATGGAACACACTCTGAAACTGCTGGAGTTGCTGGTGTTGCTGGGGTTGCTCTACCGATTAGCAAGTGGTGCTTATTTTTCAGGCCTCAGTTTGAGGACAACCTGTGCTCCATGGTGTAAAGCAATTTGAAATGAAAGCTGCTAGCTATATAATGGGTATGGTCATGAGTCAGTAGCTTAAAGAGTTGGTTTTTGGTATTCTAGTTTGTTTGTTTGTTTTCTTTTTTCTTTTTTTTTCTTTTTTTTTCCCCTTTAATATCAAAAGTACAGCATGAAATCCAGGTCTTGGCCTCAGTTGTTCCCAGTAAGAAGAATAACTAATATTTCCAAGGAGCTGCTAGGTAACAGTTCCACCTGGATGTGTGAGATCAGCTTTCACCAGCTCCTGTCTTGAAAGGAAGAGTGCTCTTACTATAAAAGCAGAGGTCAGTACTTAGGAGATCAGGTCTCAGCCCCATGACAAGAAGGTATGTGAACTTCAGCATGAATCTCAGCATCCCAGGACTCAGTTCCTCCCTCTTGATTGAAAAGTAAAACGTGTCTTTCCAATTTTACTTTAATACCCTGTGAATATACTGTTGGACCCTGTTACTCTATCAAGTAACTCCAAGAGGGAGGTGAAAATTGTGCTCGATTGCTGCTTTTATGAAACGGGATATTCATTTTCTCCTGAATGGCCAATGCAAAAGTGAAAGTGAGTTCAGTGCAATAAATGTGGTAAAGAACTGAATTTGAGAAGCACTCTCTTAGTGCCTTGTGGGCTCCCTGACCTTCAGCTGAAACCACTGCATTTTTCATATTTCAACCAATACTTTCAGAAACAAAGAAAGCAACATAAGGTACCACAGTTACATTGGCCAGTTATGAGGCAATACAAAAATGTAGTAACTTTTGAGGATGGAGGAGAGTTTGTTGACATGTCCATTGGTAGCAAAAATAATGCAGTGCACTTTGCAAGCTTTATATCTCTCCAGCATTAAGCAGACACTACCACTTATCCTTGGTGCTGCAATGCTACCATGCAGTTCCATATAGTTCATTTTTATTACTTTTAAGACTCTTTCATGTAGCCACAATGAAGAGTCTTTCTTTTAGTACAAAAGAAATATGATGTGTCTCTGACGGTTAACCCTCAGGATAAGGACAGGAGACAGGGGAGAAGTGGGAACAGGCTGAGAAACTGTGGCAGGGATTTGAAAAGTCATGAAGTGACTGGGCTGAAGACTTGATCTGGAAACCACCTGCCTCCTGAGATCTCACTTCTGTTCCCTTGGACTACACTAATAAAACGGCTTTCTTCTGCTATGTGAGCAGAGGAAAGGTTGCATTACACAGCTTATTAGACATCAGAAGAGCCTCAGCCCCAGAGAGAACAGCTCTATAAATTACTTTTGCCCAGAAATGGGCTTCCAGGCATAGCTCCTGTGTTTTGATACAGGCGTACCCTCTCCAGAATATGGGTCAGCACTGAGATAGCAAAATAATGCTGTTGGGAAACAGTGATTTAGTATCAGTATCAGCAGGGAAGGCTACAGGGAAACTCAGAACAGCTTGGGACAAGCAGGTGAATGGGAAGACAAGATTCTCTGATGACAAATGTAGGTAATGCCTACTACAAAATACAACAGAAAATTACACGTACTCACATTTGGCATCCACATCACCTGTCATTGCCTGTACCCAGGGAAAACTAAGCTTGAAGGGCTGAAAGAAGAATCTCCATACCTGGAACAGTGAGCCAAATAAATAAATAGAGTACTGACATTTAGGAAGATGTGACAGAAATCCAGACTGTACATGTTCTAGTAATAGGGTTTCTTTAATGTGAAAGGAGTCAATGGGTGTCTGACTGGGTCATTGATCTATAGAAAATAACAGCATTGCACAAAGCCAGCAGGTGTCAGATGTCTCTTTTTTGTGTGTATGTGAAAGGAGAAAGTAATTTATGTAAGGAAGTAGCTGGAAACAATAGGAGCTACTGTCCCTGCCAAGGTCTGATCTGGAGACAAATCTCTGGACAGAGGTGGTTACCCTAACTGCTACTGAATGGGTGTGGGCGCTGCTTGGCGAGATGTAGGAGAGAGTGTGTGGTAGAGAAAGGAGCAAATCTCACAGATGATGGTCTGCAGAGCAGCAGAGCTCCCTGTAGCTCAGAGATAATTGGCAGAACAGACTCAGACGTTGAGAGCAGCAGGACTGTTTGCTCGTTTTTGGGGATCAGGCCGTTGGGAGTATTCTTTGCAAATAAACAGGTTGTTTCAGGGAGCTGGTACCTGGTTTGTGTTATTCAGGCTTCTTCCTAAAAGAAAAAGTCCTACAAGGCCTTAAATATTGATTTACCTCTCAGACCAAAGGGGACACTGTTCACTCTATCTGATAACATACCCTTATCTCTGAAGAACAGCAAGAAATTAATTCAGAAGAGGGTGTGGGGTTCAGAATGGAGAAATGAAATGACAAGCAGAGGTGAAGTCTCTGTAGAGAGTCTGAAAAGTGCAGGGATGTTTTATTTGTGAGTATGGGGAATAAGTGAAGGTGTGACAGCAGTATTCCTTTAAAGAGCATGGGAAACAGGGAGTGCCTCATATGCATGTTGCATCCTTTAAAAAAAGGGCAAAACCCTATTCAGTGAAAAAATAAAATAAAATGAAAGAAAGAAAGAAAGAAAGAAAGAAAGAAAGAAAGAAAGAAAGAAAGAAAGAAAGAAAGAAAGAAAGAAAGAAAGAAAGAAAGAAAGAAAGAAAGAAAGAAAGAAAGAAAGAAAGAAAGAAAGAAAGAAAGAAATTAAACTAAAGGCAATGCTTTCTTATATAACTAACTTGGGAAACATATTACTACAGAAAATCACTATGACCACATTCCAGGAGATCATCAAAACAGAATTCAATAGCTATACACAAAAGGACACGCCGATGACCAGCTCATCTCTAAGCAAATACTAGTTCCTATATTTCCAGATAAAGGACAGGCTGGAAGAAACAATTCATAATTATTTATAAGGGTTTTTTTCATACTATCCTGAAAACTCTCCTAACAGATGAACAGGCTAGAGAAGATACCAAATGGAAGTACAGCACTTCAGAGGTGATTGTGAAGAAAGTAGTATCAAGAACGGACTTTTGAACATGCAAATTCACATGCATTAAAACATCAGAGTGTCTCTAAGTGCAGAAAACATAAGGTATAGGGATACCATTTCAGAGGTATCTGAGCAGGTACGGCTAGTCCTTGTACACTGTTCATTTGTAATACCATTACAGTTTGAGACTGATCTTGAAGACTTCCTTATTTTCCATAGTACTTTTGGGAGTTCTCAATACAAATACTATGTCTTCTTGGGAATGATATTTCCTAGCATGAGTGAAAGTGGCAAAACCAGATTCAAAGCACAAAGAGAAGAAAAAGAGCATTCAATGTAATTTTAACTGCCCAGCACACCTCTTACAGATCTGGATGCTTTTGATTTATTCTCCCATGCCCAAACACCAGGTCTCTGGAAATGGGAGAATAGCTAACTGCACCTGAAAAGTAGCAAATGCTGTAAAGGAAGAAACTAAATAAATTGCTTCTGTGTGAATAGGAAACCTACTGAGTCAACAGTTTATAAAACTTGTTGCAAAGATAGAAAGAAACACACCACATCTATATGAACATACATACATATTGCAATGGAGCCCTGTGTATTACAAAGGTCCACACTGCTGTTCCAGTTAGGAAGCCCTTTTAGTGCCCTTTCCCAGTCCAGACAGCATGAGAAAGCAGAGACGCCTTGGCACCAGTATTGCTGTGTCCTAGAACCCTAACCCTTGACACTGTATGAGAGCTTTCCAGTGACAGATCTGCTATATTAAGAGAACATCCTTCCTTTTCCTTCTAAATCAAGAAACAGAGGGGCTGCAATGGGATAGAAGAGTTGCCTTCAGGTGACACTCCACTTTGTGGCAAAATGCTGTCGAGTTCACAACAACCCTTTTGTCCAACCATCTCCAACAGTACCAGTTGCTCCCTACATCCCCTAAAACAGGTGAGAATGAAGTCCTGGCCCTGGATTTGGAGAGTGGCATCCCTCTGGGATGGGAGTGAGTTTGTTCCTGGCAGGAGTGTCTCCCCAGTAGGACCTGCTCTGAAGGTAGGGCCAAACAGTGGAGCAAACTGCCAGCAAAGCTTTGTCCAGCAGAGAACTAATTTAGTCTCTTGTACAGTTGATGAATGAAGAATTTCCTCTTGGGACTAAATTACAGGCCTTGTCAGGGTTGCTCTTTTGTGATCTGTTATTTAGATGTAATTTTCCAACAGGGCTGGAACACATAGCCATGAGCTAGAATAGTATTTGCTGTGAACAGCTGCCACACATCATCCTTAACANCCCACCCTTCCTTTTTCTTGACACACACATAAGACCCACTAGGCACAACTCACATTGCTTTTGTTAGATCCTCATTGAGGTCCTTAATTAAACCGCAAGAACAGCATTTGCCCACCTTTCCTGTGTCCCTGTTGTACAAAGAGTCAAGTCTTGTTTGAACATGCTTAAAAACAGATGAGAAGGTTTTTTTCAGACACTGATGATTACAGTCCTGTGTCAATCTTTTCCCCTTTGCCTTGAAGATAGACTTGTGATCCTTCTTTGGCTTTTTGAGCTGTTGGAAGTTGTGCAAACACAGAGCGTGTTAGTAAAACTCTGGTTGACCTAATGGCTGCTGAGTGCAAAGCAATTGTATTAAAACTCTTGTATCTCACAAAGGTGCAGTCTCACCTGTTTGAGGTCATTAATGATGAGGTCTGAAAACGAAGTCAGGAACATTCTAGCTAGTCATTACCTAATGAAGAAATGTCTGGGAAGGACTATTTAAAGGAGTTTTATAACAGTCCAGTAACTGTTTTGGGCTTTAATCCCAGGATGCTATCTCTGATTAAGAGGCTGACTATTTTAATGTGGAGCAGTAACACTGAATGCTAAGGGAACAGGTTACAATGCCGTCCACATACCCCTCTGGGAGTCACTCTGCTTAGGCGTGCATCATAAATCGTCAGGGCACGGAAGTGATCCAAGAATGCAGGGCTCTATTTTATCCACTTGTGCACACTCACGTCTTTCCTCTATACAGACCAGGCTGTGTGCTCAGAAGCAGCAAGCTGTACAGACTGTGCAGCTTGTAGGTGAGGAGCTGGGATCCATGTTGTATGAGTGATGATGGCCGAATAACCTAAAATAATTTTCAAATGTAATGCTGATGTGAAGCCTAAACAAATCGAGGAGCCGCTGACAGCAAATTATATAGTTTTATAAAGAAGCTCGGTGGAGAAAATGCTGAGGGATAAATTTGAGTCCATTTGCACACAGAGGTACACAAAGTATCTTATTTTACAGCCTCATTGATGACACCTGGCCCTTTAACATTATCCAAACATAAGTCTCATGCAGTCCTCTGCAGAATGAGTGTACGTGGGCCCATGTGCCTAGCTCAGTTCGTATCCTTGGACCAGCAAGTTGAGGAGGGAGTTCTAAGTAGAAGTGCAAGGAGTCCTACCACAGGCAGATGCTGAGCAGAAACCCTCTTGGGGACCTTGAAACTTTGTGGTATCTACTAGTCTTTTCTTTGGGTAAGATCATAGAAGCCTAGCACAGCCTGGCTGGATGGGCATGGAGCAGGGTTGGCTCCCTTGCCTGCGGGGAGCCTTCGTTTCTCAACTTAAGATCCGGAGGTCCTGCTTTGCTCCAGATGGAAACTGTAACACTCTCATTTGACACCATTGGAGGCAAAAACACACTCCAGGAGGAGAGGACAGACCCCAAGAGTATGAGTGCTTTCCCAAAAGAGGCACTTCATCCACACAGCCCACAGGCTACAGGAATGAAACAAAACAAGCGCGCTGTTCCCCTGAGAGGGAGATTTCCATCTGCACTTGGTTCCTCCAGCTTCCTGACTCAAGCATCCCTGGCCACAGGTCCTCGAAACGCTGTTCCCAAGGGGAGGCTCATTTCTCCCTTCATCCTGAGCTTTGCAGAGAGCTCTAGAAAAGCGCAGCGTCCGGATTCATGGACAGGTAATAGAAATAGTGCCATCTACTGACAAGTACGAATATGTTCCCTTCTAGAGTCAATGAGGTTATTGTGACTGTGACATGTGAAATGCCATTGCAACCCACATCTTCGTATTCCGGGATCAGAGGGCGGGAGCATAAATGTTATAGTGTATTTACACCCACTCCTGAACCTGAACAAAGTGCGTTAGTGTGGCCAGATCTCTGCAAAAGAGCATCAGGCTTCTATTTGCAAACTTCTTTCTCTACACACCAACAGACTGCCATTTTCTTAGGTTTGTCTATGATTTGAAAATATCTCTGCAGCCTTTGTGTGTCAGCTTGTTGGAACATTTGCCAACCCGAGGCACAGATTAGGGTCCTGCTTTCCTAAGTAACCGGGCAAACAGCAAACCAAAAAATACAGATATGCCTCCCAAATTCTGTGCAGCCTGCAGTTGGTTCATCTGTAGCTGGTGAGCAGTAATTTATATGTAAGCAATCTTTACAGATGTGCCTATGATTTTGCTCCCTGTGCTTAGAGGAATTAAATAATTAATAACTTCACCTTTCCTGCCATTTAGACTGCCATGCATTTCTCTGTGTTCTAACGACAGCACCTTTGCTCGCAGAACATTTTTTTGATACAACATTTTGACAGAGCATTTAGTTTTGGACCTGCTAACACAGCTGCCTACAAATGTGCCCAAAAGCAGTCAGCCACCTCCCCTACCAGGGCTCCCAATGCTCAGTGAAGTGACACATAAGCCTTTTGAACTGAAGGCTCTGTCCAAAAAAGATTTTTCTGCTCAACAGCAAGTGGGCAGTTATATTTTAATGGCATTGTCGTAGTAGGTCTAAGCAAGCCAAATTAGGCTTGTACATACCCTGGCTTGCCCAGGCATGTTTTTCTGCTCTCCCTCCT
>VWYK01125582.1:3379-19055 GCA_013399775.1 Semnornis frantzii | reverse complement strand
CCTTGTTAAATCTCATCCCATCAAGCCAAGGATGGCTCTAGGCTCTAATTTCCCTAGCAGACACAGTTCAAGAATGACCAGCACAGCTACCAGCACAAACAAGAACTACCAAGGGACTATGCAGCAAGCAGATTTGCAGAGAAAGTCAGTACTTGATAATCCAGATGCTCCTTCTTACCTTACTAAACCTGTTGATCTGTTGAGTGCTTCTGCCGTCCAGTGCTGAGCCTCAGTGACCAGGACTGCTCCTCCTTCTCACTTCATGCACCAGCTCCTGCCATAAGATTTGGTGTTTCTGCTTCCCATTTTCTCCTCTCTATATAAAGCAAAGTGCATAAAATTAAACACATCTGCCCAATGCTTAACAATCCAGCTCTCCTGTGCCTTCCCCATTAATGAATGCTCCTTGCTGTTGGAGATGTCACTTTCCCAGAGACACTTCATGCACCTGGGAAAATGTCTCCTCCATCACTGAACTGAGATCAAGTCTGTAAGGTGGCTGGAGGAAATTACCTTGGGGATGTTTTGGAAGAAAAGGAAAGAATTTTAAACTTGAGGCCTGTAAAGGTACAAGTATTCTTCCTACTTTTTTTCCTTCCAGGTATGGCTTTGAGAAGCATGTTCCTTTACCACTGTTTTTATTCTGCTATCTTGCCTTTTTTCTCCCCTCTTGCTATGTTTCCCACCTTCTTCCTCCACTATTGTTTTAGCAAAGTTACTATTTAACCTAGGAAGACAGTAGGCATCAACACAGTCAGAAAGGACCTTGGGAGGTCTCTAGTCCAACCTCTTCTTCAAAATATGGCCAGCCCCAAAGCTGGATCCCAAGTTTTGTGTATGGTTATTAACTTTGAACTATAAAGAAAAGCACAGATATGCTGGTAAGCTTTGTTTGGGGCGAACCAATCAAATCCCCAAAGCAGTTTTCTAGCAGTAAATTTTGATTAATCCAAAATATTTTGAAATTCTAATTCATCCAAAATCATTTGACTCATGGCAGAATTTCGATTTTGAAGGCACTGGACAGCAAAACCTCAGAAATAGTTAAATTCAAAACAAAAAGTTTAATTTCCTTTTTTTTTTCATGGTGCTTAATCTACCTTTTCCTTTCATTCTGATGCCCTTGTTTTGTATTTCTTTACCCAATATTTAGACTGAAACAAAATGGTCCACTTTAATAAGATCACTTCCATGTTTCTGGCTCTACATTTCACAAGAACTTCATCTCTGTGAAGAATGAAAAAAACAAAACCAAAAACACCAAACAAACCACAACTTCAACTTTTCTTCCTGATTTGAAAAAAAAAAAATAGAAAAACATCAGAATATTTCATTCCATGCAATGGGAATTTGACTTTTTTGGACAGCTTGCTTTGCTGTCAAGAAGGGTGGCTAGCTGAGACAGCTCATGAAAGCTTTGAAAGTTCATACAAAGACTCTAAAGCTGGCAACATGTCCCCTTGCATCAGCTGCCAATATCATGTGGATGGGATTTTTTTCAGGGTTCCCTTGAAGAACTGGATATATGGTTCCCAAGATGCCTGAAGTCTCTAGAGTTCTACAAGGCTCTTTTTGAAGAGCCCTAACCCTATTTTTTTTTCCCCCTTTCTGCTTTAGATAACCAGAAAGGGCCTCTCACTCATGGGAAGCATTGTTAAATGTGTCACCTCCCACCAAGAGAAGCGAAGAAGGGGGGGAAAAGCCACATGAAGATATTAAAACAAGAAACTGGAATGTCTACAAACTGCTCAGAGGGTTCATTCTTAATTCACATATTCCTGTTGAAAATGGCTATTTAGCTATTTATGGCACTGTAAGCAATCACTCTTGGTTTCCGCTTAGCCTCAGATGGATGGTTGGTCCATATGTCTCATGCTGTACTCAAGTAGGATGGGGGTGAAAAAAAAGAAGAGAGGGTATAGAAGTGAACAGACCTTTTTGAATGGCCACATCTGGTCCCCATGTGTAAGTCCAGCCTTGTGGAAAGCCTGCTGATGGAGAAAAGTTTCATGCTATTGTTCTAGAGAAGCTTCTTTTATAGATATGGTATATGCCTACATGCACATCCATTTTACATATATGTGTGAACTTATACAGACAGATAGTGAGCAAGAAGAACTTGCAACAGTATCTTTTCTGAAGCTTGCAGAGCCCACTTGGCCAGACGCAGACCACTGGGGAGTACTATTTTATTGCATAGCAAGGGACCTCCATCCTTGCACCTTGCCAGATGGCGAGAGGCTGGGAAGCAAAGAAGAACTCTGAATACCCCTGAGGTTGACAGGGAAAGACCTGAGACAGAAAGCAGAAGGGCTGATGTGAAGTTTTGGACAGGTTTATGTGAACTTTCTAAACTGCACAGATTGCAGGTCCTGGCAATGGATGAGACATAAACACTTTGCTGCTTCACCAGATCCACCAACCTGTGTCCTGACAGAACTGGTGTTGCTCTCTGGCCATCACAGCCTGTCATGCTCTGCTCCTGTGGAAAGGGGATTCTTGGAGATGCTTCCACATAAGTTTCAAAACAGCATCAGCATTTATACACTTCCTTATCTCAAGACTTCACTTTGCCCTGAATTTGCTTTTAAGTCATCTTGCTCTCATCAGATGGGCAAATCCACACCATCGGCTGTGGGTTCGGTTTTCTAAGGCCACTTTAACACTGATACCCCTTTCCTTAAGACCCAAATTCTCTCTCTTTCCCATCTCTGTGGCAGAGTTGGCATTCTCCTCCTCTTTCTTCTTCCTCCAGGACCCCCATCTCGACTGTGACAGAACAGATAATATTGCTGAGATGTTATGACTAATCAGCAGGACATTTTTAACCTATCATTAATTTGGAAGGTAAACAAAATAAAGAGGAACAAAACCAGTTTGCCCTCTCAGCTCACAAGGAACTCATCCTCAATACGATGTTAAGAAAGGAGCAAGCCATGTATGTGTAAGCACTGCTGATAACCTGGTGCTTTTCTGAATTAGGGCTAATGGTCCCCCAATACTAAAGCCTTGTCAGAGGAGAGTTGCTTCTAAGTTTGAAATACACTTGGAATGAAACAAATTTGGGCACAAAATGGACACTTAAAGGCTTATTTTCCCCTGGCAAGGCCATAGATTTCATAGAATCATAGAATGGTTTGGGTTAGAAGGGTCCTTAAAAGGTCATCTAGTCCAAACCCCTTGCAGTGAGCAGGGACATCATCAACTAGGTCAGGTTGCCCAAACTCCATCCAACCTGACCTGGAATGTTGGTGCTTCTACCATCTGACTGGAAACATGTGTCAGTGTTTCACCAACCTCACTGTAGAAAAGTCTTCTTTCCATCTGGTCTAAATCTCTCTTTTAGTTTTAAACCATTACCCCTTGTTCTGTTGAAGCAGTGAAGTTGAGGTGAGGATGCAGACTTATCCATCAGTTCCTTTTTTCAGGAGAACCCTCATCATGGTACCTCTTCCTATTTTACTGGAGCAAAAGTACCTATCAAACTAATCTGCTTTCCTCTGCTGAAAAGAAGACCATCATATCTTCCTGTGAGAAGCTGCCACTCTGAGGCCTCCATTTAAACCAGAAACCATTATTTGCCCATTTTCTGAAGGACTTGAAAATAAGGCAGTGATAAATACAGTGAACTTATATATTTGCATTAGAAACTGCCATTTGTTATACAAAGAAAAAAAAAATCCAAATACATACTCATAGACTGTATTTTCCCCCTAGCACACCCTAAAATTGTTTTTGATATTTTCTTGGAGTTTTACAAGCCATCATAGAATGGTTTGAGTTCAAAGGGACCTTAAAGACTGCCTAGTTCCAACCCTCTCATATTGAGCAAATCTGAAATACTGAATATTTCTGCAGCATCTACCAGTAGCGAACATGCTCTTCAAATAACCCTGCTCATACTCACAAGTGTGCAAGATGTATTAATTGCTGCTGGCTTTTTCCAGGGCTAGGATCGTGGTTCCATGAGAGCATTAAAGCAAATATTTCCTGAGTGTTTGCTCATTTTTCTACTACAGAACACCAAGTAAATGACTGAAAAAACCCTGCCGTTAAGATGTTACATAAGTATTGCATCTTCTTTTCTTTAGATCAGGCCATAACTTTTGCAGCAGGGGGAGTTTTCTGTGGCTAAAAATGATAATGAGAACCAGAGTTTTAATAAATGAGGCTTGCACCCTTGGATGGAAGCTGTACATCCTCTGTTTGGGAGTGAAGATCTTTTGGAGGGAATTCATTAAAGATGGGTTTTGGTCATGTGCAGATTTCTTTGTATTTCCAAAGGACACAGACAACTTTTTCCATTTTCCTCTAGCAGCAAATTTGACTCGGCCAAAAGCAGAAGCAACTGGGTTGTGCAGAATGCACATAGGAGTTGAAATGATGTCTGGTTTTCCCTCCTGCTCTACACCAGGCACAAATCTGGAAATTGACAGTTTGCAAGAGATATAAATTCCTGGGGGTCATCCAAAATAAAAGTAATTTTCCCATTATAAGCAGACTGAAACTAGAGCTGCAAATCCAACCCTCTCCAAAACTGAGCTACAGTTTAGATGAGACACCCTGAAACTGGAATCCGTTGACTCCCATTTTGATGTGGGAACCCAAAGCAGATCAGTTTCAGAGTGCTGTTTCAGATGTGGCTGAAAAAGTCACATAAGCTACAGATCTTCCAATGTTTCCCTGCTTGCAGAATGGCTGCGGGTCCTGGTTTGAGCCAAGAAGCATGAGTACCACTAGCAAAATCTGTCATCATTGAATCTGGGACCATTTTCACAAATCTAATTTCACAGAATCACAGAAACATCCAGGTTGGAAAAGACCCTCAGAATCACCAAGTCCAACCTGTAACCCTACTCTACAAGACTGACCTTAAACCATATTCCTAAGCACCACACCCAAACAACCCTTAAACACATCATGGACTGGTGACTCAACCACCTCTGTGAGCAGCTCATTCCAGTGCCTGATCACTCTCTCCATGAAAAACCTTTTCCTAATGTCCTATCTAAACCTACTCAGTCTCAGTTTGAGGCCATTCCCCCTTGTTCTGTTTCCAACCAAACTGCACCACAGCAGTTTCCCATAGCTTTTTGGGAAGTTAGCTCAGGCACAGAGTTTTATATCCTTTTGGAGAGATGGGTTTGGTGGCAAGCTTATCCTCCGCTTGTAGGAGAAGGCTCTCCTTCTAGTAACTGTTGTTAATATTCCAGTCAGTTTTGCAAGCAACAAAACATTTCCACGATTACAAACTGAGCACGTTTTAATTACTCCCATAATTTTGCCTGCAAGGGAAAAGCCAACCGTATTAATCAGATAATGAGAGCAATTGCTCTGGGTACCACACTCCCAAATACACAAGCCAGGGGATGATCTCAAAAAAATAAACCTGAAACACTATTTGGATTGTATGAATGTGCCATAAAAACAAACAAAACAAAACAAACAAACAAAAAAACCCAAAAAACAAACAAACAAACAAAACTTTTACTTGAGAGTCTTTTCTCCAGCTTTGGTTCTTACATAGCTTTAGGGCTGCCTGTGTATAACTCCATTATTTCTCTTTCTTCCACCACCAGCCCCTATCTCTGCAACAAGGACCTTTGCCAAATAATACTTCTAGTTGTATCTGAAGGATAAGGCACACGAAGCTATAGTACGTTCAAATAAAGATTGCAAATAATTTCCTTACAGGAAGGAGCTATCCCAGTTTGTCTTCCCTTCTTTTTGATTATGCAGCTCAGATTAGGGATAGTCAGGAAATTACATCGTCTTCAGAAAAATAAAAAAAATTAAAATGAAATATATTAAAAAAAAAAAAAAAGAGAAGAATACCAAGGGAAAGGAAATCTGTTTCCATTTCCTGCCAAAAACAATCCCACAAATTTTTTGAGGTTTCAAAGGCTCAGATACATTTCTTTTTTCTTTTTCTTTTCTTTTTTTTTTTTTGTGAAGTTTTACCCTAACAAACACCACTTTCAACATGTTCCTTGTTTTCAAACCAAACATGGGTCACTGTAAGAACACGCATAAATTTTCTCCCAGCTCTAGGTTTGTATTGAGGATGGATGGATGGATACTGATAATGATGACATGATCTGGAATAGACCTTGAGCATTGTTGAGAGGGCTAACTTGGTTTTGCATTGCAGAAGTTCATCCCTGGTGATTTTTGGTGAACAACTGACCTAGAGAAAATCTGTCACTGCAGCATGTGAATTTTATTTTTTCTGGCCTGGAAAACAAGTTAAATGAGCATCTTCTGAGCAAACATAAGCCTTTCTAGGTAATAAAGTAGGGTGAAATATGAAACGTGCTGTGCCTAAACACAGAACCTATGATTCTGTGACCAATCAGTCATCAGTCGGCACAGACAAACCTGTTGTTTCACCTCTGCTTCTGACTAAACTCAGTGGGGAAGAGGGAGAGTGCAAAGCTTTTTGACAGATGAAGATAAAAGGCAGCTGAATTATTTACTTCCAGTATTAGATTAACTGCAGTACAGGAATGACAGGACCAGGTGGTTAAAATACTTTCATCAAAATGACTTATGTTTGGCTTTTGTAAGAAGATATTATGTGACAGGCTCTGCCATGCTCAGTTTAACTCAACCTGAATTGTCATAGCACTACCCATTTCTTGCAGTTTATGAATACATTTAATTTCTCTGTTGTGCCAATGTGCCGAGAGAGCAGGTCAGTTGTGTGCTTCTGCAGGCCACCTCTCTGAGTTCTGCATCAACCACATGTAGCAATTTGCAGACCCCAGCCACTTGCTAGATTTGCTCAGAGATGGTCATGGCACAGGCACAACTGGCCCCAGTTTTCAGGGCTGAACCTACAGTGAGGCAGAAAGAGCTCCCTGCAGAAAATGACGTGAGGGCGAGCAGTCAGCATGGAGCTAGCAAAAGAATAAATCTTCCTTATGGAGATAATCAGATTGGTCTTGTCTGACAATGCAAAGCCAGGGGAGGCACACGTGAGGCTGGCTGAGCACAGGAGAACCAGGAGCAGCAGGGGCTCGAAACACCATGAGGCTTGTACATAACACCCATCCATATTTTAGCAGGGGATCAGAGCTCAGTTTAGTCCCTTGATGGGACTATGCATGGTGTTTGCCTTCAGACCTTACCCTGCAGGCAGCAACTATTTGAACCTCACAGTCCTGTTCATATCCAGCCTTAAATACATGAACTGACACAGCATAGGAATTAATTCCTGATGTGCAGCTGGCAAAGTGGATGCTTTTATCCCCCCAAACCTGAAACCTCTCTTATGGAAGCTGGGCACACCACCAGCAAAAAAAAAAAATGACATTAAAGCATATTCAAAATGTCTGATGACACCATTACTTTTCCTAGAGTAGGACAATGAATTTCTCTGACACAAACCATGACTCCCTTTAAGAGCAAGGTATTGCTTTCATTGCCAGCTGCTGGGGAAGCAAAGCAAGCTCCTGGCTAGGCAGCAGAACAAGAGCAAGCACAACTCCTCAACTTTCTTATCAGCTTTCCCAGCTTAAGCTTTTGCAGCTGTCCTATACTTGAAAAACATACACCCAAAACCTTTGATGTTGTCTCGCCTCTTCTGAGAAGAAGAATGTGGTCTGAACACCCCAGTCCCACAGAATAGGGATGCCCCATCATAGGGATGCCCCATCTCACAGTTTATCTAAAACCTGTGGGTAATCCCATTCACTGTGGCTTTGGTAATGGCTCTTTAGTGTTTGCTTGTAAAAGAAACACTCTCAGATGGATGTTGAACATCATGTTCATGCCTTACTGTGTGTCCTGAGTTAATGAGGATGTGGCTGACTGGTTCCTGGTTGAGGTACTGTTTCCACCTAGCTCCTCTCTGAAAACTCTTCCTGCTCACAGCTCTGTGGCTTGCTCTCCCCAAGCAGTCCCCACCCCCTCCATCCCATCCCTCCTCCCCGTGGCTCCTCTTCTACCTCTGCCAGCCCTACTGCTACCACACAAACGATCGCTTTCAAGAAGCTCCTGGTTATTTATTTTAAATATCCTTCCCTGGGGAACACTCATTAGACACAAATCTTAGAGCAACACACAGCAAAGTCTTTGTAAGCTTTGGCACGTGGGCATTTGACACAGGTTGGAGAAAATCCGAGTGTCATCCCCAATCTAACGAGCATCTTCAGACCAGAGTAAACACAAAGCATCAGTTTGTTTTCTTTGGTTATTACTGAAGATCAGAACAAAGCCAGGAGCACAGCAGAGGGTCTCCAGAGTCAGCAGAGAAATGGGAAGGGGTCAAAGCAACACAAGTAGCAGAGCAAGGCACTGCACACCAGCTCCAAAACAGGGGGACTCAGCCAGGGAAGCCCCTCTCCCTCCCTCCATAGAAAAGCCCACAGGGGTCCCAGTTCCATTCCTGAGCAGCAGGATCCTCATCATACCAGCAAGCCCTACACCAGTGAGCCGGTCGCCACTCTGCTGCAACAGACTCGAATCTACTTTCATGAAACATCCCAATGCAGCAAACATTTCTGGTTAGCTCTTCAGTGGGGTAAATCAGGGCAGCTTGCAAGTGTCAGTGGAACCACAGGGTCACTTCTGATCTGGTGACACAGCTTGTCCTAGCCTCATTTATCTCTTTGAAACACCAGCATCACACAGCAAATCATGCTATGTAGCCCATGGAGCAAACTGCCACTTCAACTCTTGATGGTTAGGAGATGACAGTTTTACAGCAGTGGGCATCCTGCTGCCTTTGACCTGGGGGGTCATATAGAATCCTAGAATCAGTCAGGGTTGGAAAGGACCACAAGGATCATCTAGTTCCAAACCCCCTGCCATGGGCAGGGACACCCTACCCTAGATCAGGCTGGCTAGAGCCTCATCGAGCCTGGTCTCAAACATCTCCAGGGATGGGGCCTCAACCACCTCCCTGGGCAACCCATTCCAGGCTCTCACCACTGTCATGGTGAAGAACTTCCTTCTCATGTCCAGTCTGAATCTCCCCACCTCCAGCTTTGCTCCATTCCCCCTTGTCCCGTCACTATCTGACAGCCTAAAAAGTCCCTCCCTAGCTTTTTTCTAGGCCCCCTCCAGATACTGGAAGGCCACAATAAAGTCACCTCAGAGCCTCCTCTTCTCCAGACTGAACAGTCCCAACTCTTTCAGTCTGTCCTCATAGGAGAGGTGCTCCAGCCCTTTGATCATACTCATGGCCCTTCTCTGGACACACTCCAGCATGTCCACATCCCTCTTGTAATAGGAGCTCCAGAACTGGATGCAGTACTCCAGGTGGGGTCTCACCAGAGCAAAGGGCTAGAATCGCATCCCTTGACCTGCTTGCCACACTTCTCCTGATGCAACCCAGGATCTGGTGGTGTTCTGGGTTGCAAGTGCACACTGCTGGCTCATGTTGAGCTTCTCGAGATATGCTACTATGGCTTGCCTGACAGGGTTCTCAGGCAGCCCTCAGGTGGGGCAGGCCCCCTCTGAGATTGCCTCCTCAGCATCCAGTCACCCTTAATGCTTGCTCCTAAGCCCAGCCAGTTCTTTTTGCAATGGGTCATTCGCCCTGTCCTGACACTGGTTGCCTTGCAAAACAACTGAGGCGTCTTTTAAAAGCTCAACCTTAGCACAAGCTTAAACCCTAAAAATCTTGCCAAGTAGGGGCTGAATTTCCATATCCATCAGGAACTACTTTGGCTGCCTCGTGATGCAGGAAGAAGATTATTGTGAAATCCCTTACAGACCACAAAGAAGAGCTCCTACCAAGGCCTTGGCACTATCCAGCCTAACATCATCAGTCAAAAACAGTTGAAGCTGTGATATATACTTGCAAAACGTTTTATTTTTTTCCTACTTTTTCCTCCCTTCAAGTAGCATCAGGTGTCTTGTAAAACAACTGATCTGGTAGAGAGCAGTGGTTTCTTGACCTTCTCTGCACCACTCACTATTTCATAAATCCCACTAAAGCACTTCTTAGTCTGCTCCTCACTAAATTAAACAGCCCTAATCTCTTTAACCCTCTTGTCCTCCTCCTCCACCTGTGGAAGCCTTTCCAAGCTCCTCACTGTCTCTGTGTCCCTTTGCTGGCCCCACTTCGGTCACATTTCTTTCAGCATAGGAGAGCTCCCAAAGGTGACAGTACTCCTGTCAATTTGTAGAATGCCACTGAGATACCCTCAGGATTGTCCTCCAACTCTTAAAGCAATGAAATGCCTCCTAGGATGGAAACTGGGCAGCGCTGCTCCCAGACATATTACAGCGCGGTATCCGGGAATAACCATCACCAGGCCTGCTGTCAGGAATTATTTCAGGAAAGCATAAAAAACATCTAGATGTGGTGCAGAGGGATGCAGTTTAATGGTGGAGTTGGCAGTGTTGGTTTAACAGTTGGACTTGATGATCTTAAAGGTCTTTTCCGACTTGACTGATTCTATGATTTCTACTTGGAGAGTGTTAAACTGGACATTTCTGCCATGGGAAGAAGAGGTGAAGGAGTTCAACTTGCTTCTCTGCAATTGTCATTCTGGGGTTTAGAGTTAAAGGGTGATAGGGAAATTGCCATCTCCCTTAAGTCCTCTGCCATAGATATCAAAGATCCCAGTGTCCCCCATTTTGGGTATCCTTAGGACATTAATGGTGCTCCTGGCAGTCCTACAGCTGGAATTGAAATGTCACCTCTGGAAGGTCAACAGCACAGCATCAATACACTTGGCAGTCTCCACGTGGTGCTGGAAGATCCTGGCACACAGTGATGTGCAAGGACTTCATTTTCACAAAAAGGCTGAGTTTGGCAACCCTCCATTCCCCAGAGGCTGCTCTGGAAAAAAAAGTATTTTGCGATGCAGCATCCCCATTGCTGAGGAAGAAGACAATTTTCTTCTTTCTCATTAAATATCTCTGGTTTTGTACAAAGAAAATACACCAGCTTTTAAAGAATGGAATAAAACCAAACCCAAAATTATTCTGCTTTTCTCACAAATCCCCTTCCCCCTTTTCTGGTGGGGAGATGGAAAACTACATGGGAGGTGGAAGTAAAACGAGGAAAAAAAGGTTATTTAGAATAATGCTTTTTCCACATGAAAAACTGAAGAAAAGGTCCAGCTTAATCAAAAAGAGCTGAACTGCCAGGCTTCTCCTGGGTCACCTCATCCCTCTAAGCCTCTTGCCCTGCAGTGATCCAGTTATTTCCACACCTGCTCACTCTGCAGCCTTTGGGCTCTCCTGCAGTATGATGGTTTAAACTGAAAAGACAGAGGATGGAGGAAGGGGAGAAAACACAAATTGGATCTCTCCAAAGATAAATGATGTCTTGTGGAAACTCGGATGGCTGTAAGCCTCTTGCAGCTCATTGCTCCAGAGCTAATAAGTTGGTGGTCTCTATTCAGTGGTGGGCAACCATCCAACCTGCAGACAATGTTCTAAGACAATGGCAGCTTGGCAGCTGTTACATGTCCTAGCAGTGTCTGCTGGACAGGGAGAGAACCTGAAGATAGGACTTATGCACAAGTCCTCAGCATCCCTGAGGAAGGGCAGAGGCAGCCAGAACTATTTTGGAAGTGCACAGTAGCCCACGGCATGGTGAAGATGGTCCCCTGGATGCGTGCCAGTCACTCCTTTGAAAACTGCTGTTTTCATTTAAAGGGTAACAAAGCTTCCCAAGAGAAGACCATGCCAAAGAAATTAAGGATCAAGTCCAAGGCCAGGCAGAATCTAATCAGCCCATGTTAAATTCTGATGTCACATCCAATTGGCCTAGATTCCCAGATGGGATATGCAACTCAATCAAGTCCAGCTCCAGCACATCAGCAAGCTGGGCTGTCCTACCTCAGACAAAGCAACATACCCAAGATCACATCACCAGTGGACAGGTTAGTGCTGCCTGTGTCTCTTGGGCCAAGCTGGTTACAGCTGTTGCATCATCCATGAGACACTGTTGAACAACCAGAGTCCTTTTTTCCAACCTGTTGCCAATCTGTTCCTCAGCATGTGGGGATTTCTGTAACTTTTCAGGCATACGGAGATTTTTTTCCCCCCTTTTTTTTTTCAATTACATGTTTCATTAACTGCCTCTGCCTCCTGATTTGTCAATGACTAGCTGAGGTTTCCAGACTGAAGAAATGAAGAGGGAAACAAAACTATGATCTATTACCATTTACAGTTGCCATGGGATGGTGCAAAACTTAATCAGTTGTTGGTAAAATGCTTTCACTAGGATGGAAAAAACACTGGAGAAGAAGGAAAAAAAAAAAAAAAAAGCAATCCCTTGCTGGAGATATTTTCCACCCCATCTCCCTCTTCTTTTAAAGAAATTCCTGGGGAAGTGGAAGGCTTCAAAGTGTGTCCCACTGATGACAGCTTCAGGCCGAAGGCTCAGAAGTTCCTTTCAGCTATGCCTTTGCAGCTATGTCTCTTTCCACTGGTCACCAGACCGCAGGGTCACTTTTCTTCTGACTACACACAACCCCACTGCACACCCTTAACAGACCAGAGAGCCAGCAGATCTCCCTCTGGCTTTGTCCAGCACCGAAGCACAAGACATCATGGTCTTACAGCAAGAACAAGCTCTGAAGTCAATCTCTTTAGCCTTCCATGGGTTTACAACCGGTTCAGAACTCCTCTCTGGTCAGTTCTCATGACAGATGAGTTTAGTAAGCAATCCTTAGCTGGCTTTTTGAGGACAGTCACCCTTTCTGACAAGACCAGTCCAACAAGATTTACTGACCTGATGCAATCCTGCCGGTACAAACAGCTCCATGTAGCTCTACCTCAAAGAGATGAACGGCAGACAGATATGGACCTCTGAAGGAGACAGCCCCTTCCATTTCACCTCTGCAAGAAGTGGCTTCAGCTCAACATCAGCCATCACCACTGTCCCAGCAGCATTAGAAGAATTCAGCTGGTCCCACACTTGCACATTCCTCCCTGATAATACCTCTCTGCTCCCTGACTCAGCCCATGTTAATTGTGCACGACGTCTTAAAGACCACCCAGCTTGAGCTGCAAAGCATTCAGTGATGGATAAAAATAACAATTGCATTGAGTGAGGCTACACTTCTTGCCAAAAAGATTAGCAGTGGGAAAATTCCTCCTTTAGGGAGCTTTGCAGCCAAGGACCAGCCCATAGAGTTCATGACCGACAGCGTGCCCCATGTACGTTTAACAGCTATGGGTACAATGTGGGAAGAATTATGAGCCTAGTGGCTTCTCTTGAGCCTTGCTTTTGTCCTCATTCCTAAGAGTGTGGTCAGCTCAGTGATCCCAGCAAGGGCATAGGCAACTAGCCTATGGTTTGTTTATCAGAGACGCTTTATAGAGGGTGGTGGTGATGGTACTGGAAGGCTCAAACAACTGAAGCCTCATCTTTCTCTCCAGTCCAGTTGTTGCTTTAAACAAACCAAACCAAATACAGGATATTGCAGCAGTAGGAAGAAACACCTTATTTGATTGTCAAACGTATTTCCACTGAGTACCTCCAAAACCAGGTCCATAGGTAGCCAATCCAATGTGCCAGAGTGCATTGTGTAATGAAAAGGCACAAAAAGGCAGGAGACAAACTATGGATCGGAGTGAAAGACATTCCCCAGAGGTGAAAGATGAATACTGACACATATGGATAATACCTTTGCTAGCTTTGAGTAGCTGGAAATCTGTTAAAAATGCTTCTTTTTCTCTGGTATCTCAAAGTCAAGGACTGTTAAGTCCAGTCTGTTCAGAGAAGATATTTGAAAGAGCCAGTTGTTCTGATGCTTGTAACCTTTATGATCCTACTGGACAAAGGATTTGGACTGTCTACAGAGAAGCGTGTCTACACAACCAATTCTCAGCTGTTAAAAACTCTCTGTGGGGCTTCAAGGGTATGTCCATTCTCCAACCCTTTCCAACACTGGTTCTCAAAATAATTCAGGAAAGGCTGTTATATGGTTTTATATGTGTTTTTCCTGGAAAGAGCACTTCAACGCTGGACCACAGAGGACTTGTACTTTATGCACGGCAGTGGATTTCTTTGGCTGCTTTTTGTCCTTTAAATCTAAGCAGAGGTTATTGGGTACTTTTACCATGCAGTGTGGAGGTCATCTTTATGTTACACAAATAATGTCTGGTCAAATCAGAACACATCAAGACATTGCAAAACCATTCACCTAAGACGCAGAAGCTGATGCGTGATCTACTCATGTTTATCACAGATAATACAGTTAGAATCATAGAATCATTTAGGACGAAAAAGACCTTTAAGGACATTTGTTTGGGTGTGGTGCTTAGGGATAAGGTTTATGGTGAATCTTGTAGAGCAGGATTATGGGTTGGGCTTGGTGATCCTGAGTGTCTTTTCCAACCTGGATGTTTCTGTGATTCTGTGAGATTCAGTTCAACCTAACACTACAAGTCCACTGCACCACATCTACATATTTATAAACTTGTCCAGAGATATGATTCAACCACTTACCCTGGGAAGCCTGTGTCAATGATTGACAACCTACTTGGCAAAGAAATTTTTCCTAATGTCCAACCTAAACCTCTTCAGCACAACCTAAGACTCTTTGCCTTCACCCTGTGACCTGCTAATCAAAACACCAGACCAACGCCCACCTCGTTCCAACTTCTTTTCAGGTAGTTGTAGAGAATTTGTTCATTTGCTCCAGGCTGAAGGACACAGTTCCCTCATCCACTCCTCACAGGACTTGTTCTCCAGACCCTTCACCAGCTTTGTTGCCCTTTATGTTTAATGGACACATTTAATGATTAAAATAATTTCTCTGAACATCAGACTAGAATCATAGAAAGGTAAGGTTGGAAGGGACCTCAAGGATCATCTAGTTCCAACCCCCTGCCATAGGCAGGGACACCTCCCACTAGCACAGGTTACTCAAGGCCTCGTCCAACCTGGCCTTGAACACCTCCAGGGAGGAAGCAGCCACAACCTACCTGGGCAACCTGTTCCAGGGCCTCACCACCCTCACTGGAAAGAACTTCCTCCTGACATCCAGTCTAAATCTCCCCTCTGCCAGTTTAAACCCATTACCCCCAGTCCTGTCATTGCAAGACCTTGTAAATAGTCCCTCCCCAGCCTTCCTGTAGGACCCCTTCAGATATTGGAAGGCTACTATAAGATCTCCTCGAAGCCTTCTCTTCTCCAGGCTGAAGAGCCCCAACTGTCTTAGTCTGTCTACAAGGGATATGACAAAAACTCTTCCAAGTATCACATGGGATGATAACTGTGTATAGGTAGCCATGACAAAAAAGGCCTCTAAACATCTTCCAAATTAATTAATAAGTTCACCTCCATACTAAGTCTTCTCCTTAGAGCCCCAGGGCCCAGTTTTCATGCTCTTGATGGATATTTATTTAACCACAGAGCTTGTTAGTCCCTAGAAAACACCACAAATTAATGGGGCTGCTATATTGTGTTTGACCTCCTCTGGATCCCGCGCATGGGATTCAGAGATGGTGCCACCCAGCCAGATGTTTTCAGTGCCTTTTCAAAAGAAATGCATCTTTTCTTTTATTACACACTCTGGCAAGACAGTCCACGTGGAATGTAAACTCTGTGTACAGAGATATATATTTTCTCTCACTGTTTATAAACACACACAGTCTAGTTCTTCCCCCACTGGGGTTATATGAGCCCAGCATTGGAGAACATATCCCCGATTTACAATGGAGTGAGCAAATTGCAGGAGGACCAAAAAAAAAAAAAAAA
>VWYK01125580.1:5972-19319 GCA_013399775.1 Semnornis frantzii | reverse complement strand
AAGCCAACCCATTCTATGGTTCTATACCATGGTTTGAAGAATAGGTTTTCCACCAGGCACTTCTGACTGCATTGGTACCTCAGCTTTCCATCACCAGGCTCCTTTGCTTCTCTCCCCAGCACACAGGCAGAGCACACACAGAGACCTGCTGCACCTTGCATTGCATCCATCCCCTCTTCTGATTTTTAATCACTTGGAAACATCCATAGTATTTTTCCTGTGCTGGAACAGTGATGAAAGCTGTTCCCCCCCACTTGGATTAGGATGGAGTTGAGGAGAACAGCCTGGGACAGCTTACAGCAATTACTTGTTTTGGCTTTTAAGGAGAAGATTTGGTCAGCAAAGCCACACAGAGGAGAAGAGAGAGATGTGAGGTGCCCCTACACATATCCCTTGTCTCTGTGCTCAGGGGAACATCTTGTACATGGGTAGAGGAAAGAGGGCATGAGCAGAGCTTTACCTCCATTAACCCACTGTGTCAACCTGTCCTAAGAAGTTAGAAGGAAGAGGAGCAAATGAGCCTGCTCCTAGCAGAGGCCAAGAAAGGTGCTGAGAATCTCTGGAGGTGTATGGGGTTTGCCCTTCGAAGCATCACGCAAAGCCATCACATGGGCCTGCAGAAGCAGTGGACCTTAAGTTTAAAAAACAAACAAACAAAAAAAAAACGTTTTACTGAGCAGTGCATGGATTGTCCACCTGGGATGAGCTAATCCTGCTTACAGATGGAAACTGGAGGATGAGAGGTTGGAAGGGATCCCTCCAGAAAAACATGCGGGAGCAAACTGAACACAAGTCAGCAGGCAGTCAGAAGGGCCAAGCACATCCTGGGCTGCATCAAGCACCAGCCAGCTGAGGGAGGTGGAGGTGATTGTGCCACTCCACAGTGCCCTGGTGCAACCCTGCCTCGAGTACTGTGTGCTTGCATGGTCACAGGATGGGTTGGAAAGGACCTCAAAGATCATCCAGTTCCAACTCGTGACAGTTTGACTCCACTGAGGACGCTCACTGTTGCTGGATGATGTAGTCTATTGACAATGGCTGCTTCACACAAGTCTGCTGGTTGCTCATAAAAACCAATCATGGCTTGGCCATAATAAAATTTAAAGAGACAGTAATCCCAGTTTTATGATGAGTGATGGTTTCAAACTGGAAGAAGCTGGATTTAGAGGAGGCTTGAGGAAGCAATTCTTCCCCATCAACTTCTGCAAGAAAATACCAGAAACCAGGAATTTATGTTGATGAGTTTCAAAGCATCAAAGTAACCTCCTCTAGCACACCAGCTGGGCAGGAGGCAACCCATTAAACCCCTCCTTGGATGCCAGGGACTGACAAATGGCCCCACTCTTTATGAAAAGCCCATGCCTCATGGTATTTGTCACTGCTGTCTGGGCTGTGACAAACGTCAGACCTCCGGCAGCAAAAGGCACAGCACATTTCATGCCATCAAAACACGAATCTGAGCTTGGCTCGACGCTGTTCCAGGCAAGGAGCAGGGGCTGACAGCTCCTGAGCATGCAGAATTATTGCTGCCTTAATGCTGAATTACAGAACCCCTCACAGGCAGAGCCTCACGTTCCAGGTACCCTCATAACTCACCAGGGAGCAGCAGCTGTCCGCCGGTGGCTGCACACCCAGCCAGAGCAGCCAGCAGCAGGGCCTGCAAATGCTTGGCATAAACCCATCTGACACCTGCTCCGTGGGTGTCTGCTTGCTCAGGTGGATACACAGCAGTTGGTAAGGTCTGCATGGAGAGCAGACCTTGCATGTAGACAAAGACTGGTCCAAAGGGTCACTTGGATAGTTAACCTCCAACTCCTATTTTCCTACCACTGAGGCAAGAGCTGAGAGCTTTAATCAGTTTGATTGGAAAAGCTCTTGAAGCTCATCCACTCCAACCATTCTCTGACTCTGCCAAGGCTGGGGCTAAGCCATGGCTCTCGGCACCACAGCTCTGCCTCTTTGAAACACCTCCAGGGATGAGCATTCAATCACCTCCCAGGGCAGCCTGTGCCAGGCTTTGAGAGCCCTTTCAGAGAAGAAGTTTCCTCTAATGTCCAACCTAAACCTCCCCTGGGGCAGCTTGAGGCCATTTCATCTCCTCCTGTTACTTGTTACTAGGCAAAAGAGCTCAACCCCCACCTCACTGCAGCCTCTTCTCAGAGAGTTGTAGAGAGCAATGAGCTCTGCCCTCAGCCTCCTCCAGACTAACCAAGCCCAGGTCCCTCAGCTGCTCTTCTCCAGCCCTGTTGTCTGACCATGCATTCAGTAGGGTGCAGTGTGCCATCATAGCTTGTCACAATGCCACAGACACCAGGTTCCCAGGCCTGCTTCAGCAACAGGAAGATGCTTAGGGCACATGCAGTGAGCAGAGGATCGATGACAGCTGCGTTCCAGGTAGCAAATGCTTGCTGGGTTCCATTTTATATTGCTGCTTCTGAAGGTGCATCACAGAATGATAGAATGGTCTGAGCTAGAAGGGACCTCCAAAGCTCACCCAGTCCAACCCTCCTGCAGGCAGCAGAAACATCCTCCACTAGAGCAGGTTGCCCACAGCCCTGTCCAGCCTCACTTTGGATATCTCCAGGGATGGAGCCACAACCACCTCCCTGGGCAATCTGTTGCAGTGTTCCAGCACCCTCCTGGTGCAGAACTTGTTCCTCACATCCAATCTCAATCTGCTCTGCTCCCATTTCAAACCATTGTCCCTCCTCCTGTCCCTGCAGGCCTTTGGGAACAGTCCCTCTGCAGCCTTCTTGTAGCCCCTTCAGGTCCTGGCAGGTTGCTCTGAGGTCTGCCTGGAGCCTTCTCCAGGCTGAATGCCCCCCAGCTCCCTCAGCCTGTCCCCACAGCAGAGGTGCATCAAACCCCTGATCATTGTGGCCTCCTCTGGACCCTCTCCATCAGGTCCATGTCCTTCCCATGCTGGAAGTTCTGTAGCTGGCCCCAGCAGTGCAGGTGAGGTCTCCCCAGAACAGAGCAGAGGGGAAGGATCTCCTCTCTCCAGCTCTGGCCACAGTGCTCTGGATGCAGCCCAGGTTGCCATTGGTCTTGTGTGCTGCAACCTCACACTGCCTGCTCCTGGCCAGCACCTCCCTCACCAGCACCCCCAAGTCCTTTCCCTTGGGGCTGCTTTCTGTCCCTCCTCCCCCAGCCTGCATTGACAGTGAGGGTTGTTCCAGCCCAGGTGTGCACATCACATAACCCCAGCAGGCTGGGGGTTGAAGGTGCTGCCTCATGTCCAGCTTTTCACCCCACAGTCCTCCCTTCTCAAGGCTGAGTCTCGATCCCTGTGCCCCCAGGACATTGCTCTGCTAAACATTTCAATAAGGATGATGTATTCTCATATTATTCCTAACAACACTAATTTGACTTTGCAGATGAATCTCTCACCCAGCAGCATTGTTTCCTACACAATATTAATTTCCTCTGAGATATCTCCTTTTAAATCTGCCACAGTGATAGCTGCTGGAGAAACCCAGAAGCAATTTGTGTGTCGCGATGAAGCTGTAATCAGCAGCCTCATCCTTCTCGGCAGGAGGAAGCAGCTTGATGGTTTCTAACTCAAGAGATCCTTGGAAACTATAAAGTGTCTCCTGGTCTTTAATATCCTTTCCAATTACCCCTGTTGCTGTCATGTTTAGACACTTCATGTCTAGAGCAAGGCAACAGAGCTGGTGAAGTGTCTACAGCACAACTGCTGTGAGTCTGGAGAAGAGGAGGCTGAGGGGAGACCTCATTGCTCTCTCCAGCTCCCTGAAAGGGGGTTGCAGTGAGCTGGGGGTTGTTTTTTTCTCTCTAGTAACAAGTCACAAAAGCAAGAGGAATTGGCCTCAAATTGCACAAAGGGAAGTTTAGGTTGGATGTTAGGAACAATTTCTTCACTGAAAGGGTTTTTGGGAACTGGCAGAGACTGGTCGGGAGGCGTGGTGGAGTCCCCATCCCTGGGCGCCTCACTCCAAGGACATAGAAGGGCTGGAGCAGGTCCAGAGAAGGGCAAGAAAGTTGGGGAAGGGTCTGGAGGAGAGGGCTGGAAAGGAGCAGCTGAGGGTGTTGAGTGTGGAGAAGAGGAGGCTGAGGGCAGAGCTCATTACTCTCTGCAGCTCCCTGAGAGGAGCTCCGAGGGAGGTGGGGATTGGGCTCTTCCCCACAGTACCAGGTGACAGAAGAGGAAATATCCTGAAATTGTGCCAGGAGAGGGTTAGGTTGGAGAAGAGGAAAAATTTCTTCGCTTCCAGAGTGGTCAGGAATTGGCACAGGATGCCCAAGGAGGCGTTGAAGTCCCCAACCCTGGAGGCATTCAAGAAAGATGCAGCCATGGGGCCATGGTTTAGTGGCCATGGTGGTTGGACTGCATCAGGTACTTAAGAGTCGCACTGACAGGATGCTTAGGGACAGGGCTTAGTCAAGAGCTTGTCAGTGTTGGGTCAATGATTGGACTCCATGATCTTAAAGGACAACTCTGTGGCTCTGCCTCCCCTGAAGCCCACTGTGCTCAGGGCACTGCTCGTGGTAGAGGGAGGGGATGGGATGGTGACTCTCACCCACTCATCACATGGCCTAGGGATAAAAACCACTCAAGATGGACCCACACAGGACCCCACCTGGAGTCCTGTGTGCAGTTCTGGAGCCCCCAGCACAGGAAGGACATGGAACTGTTGGAGTGGGTCCAGAGGAGGCCACCAAGATGCTGAGAGGGCTGCAGCAGCTCTGCTGTGAGGACAGGCTGAGAGAGTTGGGGCTCTGCAGCCTGGAGAAGAGAAGGCTTCCAGGAGACCTTAGAGTAGCCTTCCAGGATCTGAAGGGGGCTACAGGAAGGCTGGGGAGGGACTATTGACAAGGTCTGGGAATGCCAGGACAAGGGGCAATGGGTTTGAAGTGTCAGAGGGGAGATTGAAAGTGGATGTTAGGAGGAAGTTGTTTGGAGTGAGGGTGGTGAGACACTGGCACAGGTTGCCCAGGGAGGTTGTGGAGCACAGAATCAAAGATCATATTAAGTGTGATCCTGTGCTCCACACCCTCCCTGGATGTGTTCAAGGCCAGGCTGGAGGAGGCCTTGAGTGAGCTGTACTAGTGGGAGGTGTCCCTGCCTATGGCAGGGAGTTGGAACTGGATGATCCTTGAGGTCCCTTCCAACCCTACCATCCTATGAGCAGCACAGGAAGGCAAAATGGAACAATGCTGGCCTGGTGGTGGCTCCTACCACCGGCATCTCCCTGTGCCCCTCGTTCCCAGCCTCGCTCACGGTTGTCAGCGCAGGGGTGTAAAACTGCTCTGGGCTTGCTAATAAATGGCAGCCAAAGTGCAGTTGTCATCTCAGCATTTTGCTATGCAGATGGGGTTGTGCCTCCTGAGCACGGCAGCCTGCTGCCCTCCAAAGCAAGCCCTGTTTATCACTCGGTGATGCAATAAAAATAACAAATGCCTGGGGTAAACCCAATTCACTGTGCTACTTAGTATTTGAAATACATAAATATGTCAAGCAAAAGACCTCTAATAGACCCTTTTATCCTGGTAATAGTGTACATATAATTTTCCTCTCATTAGGACAAAAACTACCTAGGGAACCATCGGTCCATCCTTCATCCATTTAATCTGCATTAGTTTACTTTTACCTTGTGTTTAATCTGCTTTCCCTCAAGGTATTTTGAATAAATCAATAGGCATACATGATTGTTTAATGATTTTTAGAAGAGCTCCCTTCGACCACAGCTGCATGATTTAGAATGACTAATTCCCCTTTTTACAATTGATCCTGGCACAGCCATTCCTGCCACGGCAGCCCCACAGCCAGGGGGGTGCTTAAAGGGGCTGAGCAGGGCCCCCAGGTTGCTCAGCTGAAGGTGTGCCCAGGTGGGTGAGAAGGGCACCAGCAGCCTGGCCTGGGTCAGCAATGGTGTGGGCAGCAGGAGCAGGGCAGGGATTGTGTCCCTGGGCTCAGCACTGGGGAGGCCACAACTTGAGTGCTGGGTTCAGTTTTTGGGGTGCTCACTGCAAGAAGGACATTGAGGGGTTGGAGCAGGTGCAGAGAAGGGCAAGGAAGGTGGGGAAGGGTCTGGAGAAGAGGGCTGGGGAGGAGCAGCTGAGGGAGCTGGGGGTGTGCAGTGTGGAGAATTTGAGGCTGAGGGCAGAGCTCATTGCTCTCTGCAGCTCCCTGAGAAAAGGCTGCAGTGAGGTGGGGTTAGTCTTCTCCCAAGGAAGAAGTGATAGGAGGAGAGGAAATGGTCTCAAGTTGACCCAAGGAAGGTTTAGGCTGGACATAAGAAACTTCTTTCCTGAAAGGGCTCTCAAAGCCTGGCACAGGCTGCCCAATACATGGACATGAAGCTGTCATGTACTGTAAAGGTCAGGCAAGAGGTAGAGTAGAAAGACAACCACCCAAGGTGTACATGGAACAGGATGACCAGATGCCTCCCATCGAATCACCTGCAGGCATCACCTGTGTACCCATATTCTTGGGGCTGGTTCAAAGCCCATCCCTGGGGGTGTTTCACAGAGGCAGAGATGTGGTGTTGAGGGCCATGGCTTAGCCCCAGCCTTGGCAGAGAAGCTAGAGAATGGTTGGAGTGGATGAACTTAAAGAGCTTTTCCAACTGAAACTCTTCTGTGATTCTATAACAGGGTAATCAACAAAGAGCTCTCTCTGATTCTTTCTTGTGAAGCATTCTTGGGTTCTAGGTGATCCATAAAATTCGACACTCCTATTAGTGGTGATGCTGCATGACACAGGAGGACACTGGCAGGCAGAGCAGCAGGGTATCAACACTTGAGGCTGACACTGCTGCAGCACTGAAGGGAAAAATACTGGGAGTTAGCTCCAAGAAGTGAGAACTCTTCTTTGGTCTGGCCACTGAAAGTGATGGAGAGAGGCTGTGCCTTACAAAGTGCCAAGAGAGGAGATTGAGAGTGGAGATGAGGAAGAAATTCTTGAGAGGGAGGGTAGGGAGACACTGGCACAGGTTGCCCAGGGAGGCTGTGGATGCCTCCTGTCTGGAAGTGTTCAAGGCCAGGTTGGAGGAGGCCTTGATCTAGCTGGGCTGGTGGGAGGTGTCCCTGCCCATGGCAGGGGGTTGGAACTGGATGATCTTCAAAATCCCTTCCCAACTAAACCATTCTGTGATTCTATGATTGCAGAATCCAAGCCCAGGAACCGGTCTGGGAGCTGCCTGCTGCATCCTGAGAAATCCTGCCCAGCCTGAGGTGCCCAGAAGGATGCTGGTGAGTTCCTCCCCCCAGTCTGGGCATTTCATCAAGCCCAGCAAGTTCACCTGCCAGGCTTTTAGTGAGATGTGCTCTCAGCCCTGAGCTAATGCCAGGGGGGCTTTGGGTGGGTCTCCAGCACTGCAGGTCTGCTCTTGCTTACCCTGCCAGCTCTCTGGAGCAGTGCTCACTCTGGCTCTGTGTGTGGGCAGCAGCCAGCACAGCACTGGTGCCAGGGGGACTCGAGTGAGTATTAATAACTCCACGGAGCCTGCATTCCCTCATTAGGAGCTAAATATGTTTGTGCTTCAACTCAGAGACTTGATGGAGTGTTGGAGTCTGGCACCTAAACGTCATCTCATGGCAAGCTTTAAGGAGCAAGTAAGCTGCCACTTCTCAGCTCACCTACTCTATCATTGGGCATTTTCAAAGCTCAGATATCAGCCCTGTAGAGCTTTGGACTTGCTGGAGAGTGCCAGAGAACAGAGGAACAGAAGCTGGCACATGTTCTCTGTGCCTGTGAGCTGTGGAGCCAACTGCCCTGCAAGCCCCAGGCTGGGGAGATTGGATCTTTCTTAGCTGCAGTCGGATGAACAGCAGGGTCAGAGGCAGCAGTGCAATGGACCCTGGGCCTCATCAGCACACCATGGCTCCTCATCTTCCTCACTGTGGAATTCTAACACAATGCTCAATATAGATCTGTCCTTGTGGGTATTCCCTTCTCTCAAAGTGAAGGTTATCCTTGTCTGTGCCTCAGGAGTCTTGCACAGTTCATTTCAAAGAGAGAGCAAAGAGAGAAGAGGCATTGAAAGCCAAAAGCTCCAGAGCTGTTTTCAACTCTACAGATGAAGGCTCCTCCCCACTAGGCAAACTTTACCTCTTAGCAACATTGCAAAGAACAGCCTCTGCTGTGGGGACAGGCTGGGAGAGTTGGGGCTGTGCAGCCTGGAGAAGAGAAGGCTGCAGAGAGACCTTAGAGCAGCCTGCCAGTACCTGCAGGGGCTCCAGGAGAGCTGGGGAGGGACTTTGGATAAGGGCTGGGAGTGCCAGGATGAGGGACAATGGCTTTGNTCTGAAGCCATTGTCCCTCATCCTGTCCCTGCAGGCCTCTGTCCCTGCCCACCGTGAGTGTGTTGGAACTAGGGGATCTGGAAGGTCCCTGTGTGCCAGCAGCCTGTTGCTCTACACTGCACCCTGGAGCGACTCAGCTCAGCAGCTGCGGTGCGGCTGACACACACACACACACAGAGGTGCTGCGCTGCCGGGGGGGCTGCCTCTGCCTGTCCTGGGAACCATTAATCCCATTAATTGCAGATAAAAAGGCTGGTAGCAATCCTACAAATGAGTAAACACCGAGCTAAAAGTGTAATCGTCCTAGTCCAGCAAATTGGATTCAGGTCCTCATTGAGCAATCCTGTTTCATTTCAGCAATTTTATTATCACTGGTGCTGGAACAAATTGCTGTATTACACAGAAGGGGCTCTGCTAAGAGAATTTCTGCTGCTGGGTGATATCACGGAGCTCTGTAACACAAACCCCAGCAATTACACTTGCCAGGGGATTTCTTTCAGCAATTCAGCTAATGGCTTGTGACAGGTAAGGCTGGAAATGTTCATTCAAGCCTTCCCTCTGCTGTACAGAGGGCTGACACAAGCATAAAAGAAAGATAAAAGAAAAGGGGAAAAAAAAAAAGAAGAAAAGGACTTTTAGTGAAATTAATGCTTTGGGTGAAATCCTGCAGAAGGCTTGGAGTAGGATGAGACCTCAGCTGGAGTACTGCATCCAGCTCTGGAGCCCTCCACACAGAAAGGACATGGAGCTGATGGAGAGGGTCCAGAGGAGGCCATGAAAATGATCCGGGGGTTGGAGCTGCTCTGCTACAATGAGAGGCTGAGGGAGCTGGGGGTGTTCAGCCTGGAGAAGGGAAGGCTGCAGGCAGAACTCAGAGCAGCCTGCCAGTGCCTGAAAGGGGCTACAAGAAGGCTGCAAAGGGGCTACAGGAAAGCCTGCAATGACAGGATGAAGGACAATGGTTTGAAATGAGAGCAGAACAGACTGAGATTGGATGTGAGGAACAAGTTCTGCACCAGCAGGCTGCTGGAACACTGCAACAGGTTGCCCAGGGAGGTGGTTGTGGTTCCATCCCTGGAGATATTCAAGGTGGGGCTGGACAGGGCTGTGGGCAACCTGCTCTAGTGGAGGATGTCCCTGCTGAGTGCAGGGGGTTGGACTGGATGAGCTTTGGAGGGCCCTTCCAGCCCAGCCCATTCTGTGATTCCATGACCCTGTGGTTCCCTTCTGCTGCTGGTAGGGCACCTGGATGCAGAAAATCCCAGGTCACAAGCATAAATATGCCACCATAAGCAAGAAAACTCTTCCAAATCTTGGGCAGCTCTTCTAGCTCAGGGCTGATGGAAGAAGGGGCTCCCAGCTGGCTGGCAGAGGAGGAGCTGTGACCATTTCAGACACTTCATCTTTGTTGTGCTTCACTCCCTTTCTCTCTTGTGCTGGTCATGAAGTCCAGAGTCCAGGGGAGTTCATATAAATCCTCCCATTCTCATTCCTCATGTACACAGCTATTTGGGATCAATAGCTGAGGCTCCTAAGGACGACTGTGGAGCTCAGCTTGGAGATCTGTGCACAGCTCCATTCAGCCCCAGTGTCCTCCAGCTACTCTAATTCCAAAGGCAAACTCTTTTCTTTTTGTTTTGAAGGCCACCTCACCCCCACCTCACTCTCACACCGAGCTCCTCAGAAAGGGAGGCCTGCCCTGGCCCTGTTTACTTAGAGCACAAACAGACTGGAGCCAGCAATGTCAGATTAAAGGAAGAAAGGGGAGAGAAATCAAAGCCTCTAAACTGCACATAAAAGGCAATCGCTGGCAACCAATCTGTTGGACTTCCAACTCTTTGCACTTGATGAATAAAGGTCAAGCTGGTATTGGCACCCAAATGGTAATGTTCTTATAAGGCTTTAAGCTGCTTTAACAGCTGAGTAAGTGAGAGAGATCCACGGGGCCACACCTAATCGTTGCCCTTACAGCAGGGAAGACCTCTGCTTCCCAGCCCATGGGGGCACAGGGAGACCTACCAGAGCAACTCACTCACCAGTTGCCTCAAGAAGGCTGGAGGCTAACTGGTCCCTTCCCCCTCCTTGTTCCATCTGCTCTTTTGCCTTCACCTATCTTGCTTCCTGCCTCCCTAACTGTGGATTTCAGGACACAGGTTGCTACACAGTAAAAAGCACCCTCAGATACTTCCAGCCTCTGCCATGCAAGGAGCTAATCTGTCTTGTTACCTTTTCAAGGTGACACCTCTTTTTAAGCAGCCTTTTCCCCCCCCTCCATTTAAGGTTACCAAGGCACAACTCTCCCTCCCTCCCTGAGCAGAACATTTTGAGCTAACTGGCGGCCAGACTTACCTCCCAGCTTGCTTTCAAAGCTGCTGGTGCTACTCCCTAAGAGGTTACACAGCTCTCACTTCTGCATCCTTGCTCTTAGTGCAGAAGTGCCCAGGGAGGTTGTGGCTGCTCCCTGCCTGAAGGTGTTCAAGGCCAGGTTGGATGAGGCCTTGAGTGACCTGTGCTAGTGGGAGGTGTCCCTGCCTGTGGCATGGGGTGGAACTGGATGAGCTTTGAGGTCCCTTCCTACCTAAACTGTTCTATGATTCTAAGTGTTCAGCTTCCAAATGGTGAAGGGAGCCGCAAGTGAGCTGGGAGGGACTTTGGACAAGGGCTGGGAGTGACAGGACCAGGGACAATGACTGAGCAGGGAAAGGGGAGATTGAGAGTGGAGATGAGAAAGAAATTCTTGGCAGTGAGGGTGGTGAGACACTGGCACAGGTTACCCAGGGAGGTTGTGGATGCCTCCTGCCTTAAGGTGTTCGAGGTCAGGTTGGATGAGGTCTTGAGCAGGCTGGGCTGCTATGAGGTGTCCCTGCCCATAGCAGGGGCTGCAGCTGGATGACCTTCAAAATCCCTTCCCAACTAAACCATTCTGTGATTCTATAATTGCAGAAACTCTGAACTCCAAGCAAAGGAACCGGTCTGGGAGCTGCCTGCTGCATCCTGAGAAATCCTGCCCAGCCTGAGGTGCCCAGAAGGATGCTGGTGAGTTCCCCCCCCTCAGTCTGGGCATTTCATCAAGCCAGGCTGGATGGAGTCTTGAGCAACCTGGGCTAGTGGAAGGTGTCCCTGCCCATGGCAGGGGGTTGGAACTGGGTGATCATTAAGGTCTGCTCCAACCCAAACCATTCTTTGATCCATCCAGGAGGCAGCAGTGCCCTAGCAGCTTCATGTCCACATTCCCGAGTGAGCAGCATGCTGAAGACAATAAATCTTCAGAGTGACTCAATAGCAGCTCCCAGGCCCAGCCAGATGCCTCAGCCCATCAACAGAGGAAAAGAGGTTTTACTGAAGAAGGAAAAAAGTCAATATTTGGGATATGCTTTCATAAAGTCAGGAGGAGTGCACTGCTAAATTAATTCATGTCTGGCATTTACAAACAGAAACTTGATCTTTCAGCTGGTGCCCCTGCCAAGTCGAGCAGTTTGGAAGGGGGGGGGGGGGGGAAAGCAAAAAGGAAAAAAAAAACACAAAAAAGAACAAGAAAATTTAATTTTTGGAAAGGTGAATTTAGTGCTAATGGAATTGAGAGAGCAGCAACCATTGCTCGCGCCAGGCACTGGTCTGCCAGGCTCTGCAGGAGCTGCCTCCAGCCCTCGACACAGGAAGGACATGGAGCTGATGGAGAGGGTCCAGAGGAGGCCATGAAAATGATCAGGGGGCTGGAGCTGCTCTGCAAAGTCAAATTAGTGTTGTTAGGAATAACAGGAGAATACATCATCCTTATTGAAATGTTTAGCAGAGCAATGTCCTGGGGGCGCAGGGATCGAGACTCAGCCTTGAGAAGGGAGGACTAGGGGGTGCTGGGGGGTGAAAAGCTGGACATGAGGCAGCACCTTCAACCCCCAGCCTGCTGGGGTTATGTGATGTGCACACCTGGGCTGGAACAACCCTCACTGTCAATGCAGGCTGGGGGAGGAGGGACAGAAAGCAGCCCCAAGGGAAAGGACTTGGGGGTGCTGGTGAGGGAGGTGCTGGCCAGGAGCAGGCAGTGTGAGGTTGCAGCACACAAGACCAATGGCAACCTGGGCTGCATCCAGAGCACTGTGGCCAGAGCTGGAGAGAGGAGATCCTGCCCCTCTGCTCTGTTCTGGGGAGACCTCACCTGCACTGCTGGGGCCAGCTACAGAACTTCCAGCATGGGAAGGACATGGACCTGATGGAGAGGGTCCAGAGGAGGCCACGAAAATGATCAGGGGTTGGAGCTGCTCTGCTATGGTTGAGGGAGCTGGGAGTGTTCAGCCTGGAGAAGAGAAGGCTGTAGGCAGACCTCAGAGCAGCCTGCCAGGACCTGAAGGGGTTACAAGAAGGCTGCAGGGGGACTGTTCCCAAAGGCCTGCAGGGACAGGACCAGGGACAATGGTTTGAAATGAGAGCAGAGCAGATTGAGATTGGATGTGAGGAACAAGTTCTGCACCAGGAGGCTGCTGGAACACTGCAACAGGTTGCCTATAGAGGAGGCCATGGCCTCATTCCTGAAGATATTCAAAGTGAGGCCGTACAGGGCTGTGGCCACCCTGCTCTAGGGGAGGATGTCCCTGCTGAGTGCAAGAGAGTTGGACTGGATGAGCTCTGGAGGTGCCTTCCAGCACAGCCCATTCTGTGACTCCAGGAGAGGAGGCTGGACCCAGCTCCCAGCCAGAGCCCCACACCAGGCAGCTCTTGTAGGGCTGTAGCCAAGGCAGTTCCCAAAACAGCTCTAGCACCAATATTTCCATTTTAAAGCCCAGAGTTGGTTAAACACCATCACCCCACTGCCCCCCTTTCCCTAGCCCCCTCCTGCTCCTCCCCGCCCCGGCGTTAAGAAATGCAAATGTGACCAATCCTATTTGATGCTAAAAAGCTAAAACACAACCCAACCCAACGAAACCAAAACCCAAAGCACGCACCCACCCCACATTTCAATGTATTCTTATCTTGTATGACTGGCTAAGAGCCTCCAAATCCCAACCATTTACCAAATTAAACTAATTGAAAGAGCTTCCAAAAGCCACATCTGTAGGCTGACGTCTGCGCCTGCCTTGGGCT
>VWYK01125579.1:5073-15908 GCA_013399775.1 Semnornis frantzii | reverse complement strand
CCCCCCCTTCATTTGTTTTTAATTATAAGATTAATTCCCACCTGGTTATCAGACTCTGTTTCGTTTTCATCAAAGCCGCAGGCATCATAATAATGAGGAAAAGGTTCGGACCAGCCATCCTCAGTGCAGTTTCTGCTGATGTCCCCTGTGCAAACCATAGTTGGGAACGTGACACTGCTGAAGCAAAGCCCAGGATATTCAATACCAAACTCTGGTACATGACCAAAGAAAACCCCACAGTGCTACTGGAAACAGTTTATATATCTTGCTAGCCATAGTCATTCCATGAGTGTGATGAGGAAGTTCTGCTATAGTGAGATAACATATAGCACACTCACTTATCTTCAGGTCTAGGATCTAATCTCACAGTGATTTTCTGAGAAGGGTCTGTAGGAAAGCAAAGAAAAGATGGAGTAGGAAGTTCTTCCCCTTCTCTGTCTTCACAGCAAATATGTTTATCTGCATGGCTGGATGATCAGGTGTGGCTTCAGATGAAATCAAACCTGTTTCAGAACTTCTAATGTCCTTCTTCCTATTAATCCAGTTCTATTAATTGGTTATTCTGAAGCAACTGTTTGCATGGAGGCTGAAAACAAACTCAGATAAAAACTTTGCTCTCTTTTTCTCTTTTTTTCCCCCTCTCTAACTCATATAAATATTAGCTCCTCAATGGCTTTCACTGACTCAGTCAAAAGGCTTAAAGCTGTACTGAGAAGCAAAAGCTGGGGCAGAAGAGATAGTGTCTCTTGACACTCACTTTGTTACTGAAGCTGTCTGTGGTAGGATGGTCCTCATGCTGCTCTTTTTAAGCATCATAGTTCTTTCCAGAGTTCAGTGACCTGGTTGAAAACACTAGAGCTGGGCTGCTGGTTGCACTTATTCCTCTCCAACACAACAGAAGAGTTTCCATTTATCTAAGTACTAGAGTTTGTGCAATTTGAGCTGTACCTTGACCAAAACAACTGATAGAAATTTCCAAGGTTTTGCTTTTTCTTTTCCCTTTCATTAAGGTTGTGCTGCTTTGCATTCTTAGAGCAGTTTAGTCAAGTAGCTCATAACAGTAGCAGTGACCTTATTTCTAGAGAACCTGTTTTCTATCCATGCAGCAGAATACATCTGTTAAATCACAGCACTCATTTAAGAGCATTGCATTACTTGGCAAATTTTGGTAAATTACTCTTGCACATTCATTCCTGGTTTTCCATGGGAAATAACCACTGAAATCATGGTGTTGACTTTCTTTAACACCATTTAGGAATTACTGTGAAGCAGGTAGACAGAATTTCTAACAACATACTTGCCAGGTTGCAAGGCTCAATCATGGAGGAATAAATTTTCATAATGTTGCTAAAAGTAATGCGCCAGAAAATGTGTTACTAGAATTAAAACTGATTAGGAAACAATGTCTGAAAGTCAGGAGAAAAAGCTTGGAGCATTCTTTTCAACAGAGGTAAAATAAAAAGAGGTTCTGTTTCTTACCTAGAGGAGACTGGGCTGTGCTTTCCAGCAGGTCATAATCACCTAGAAGAATGAAAATTTGGTATGAAACTGTTTTGATTGTGTTTTCCCCTCAGACCCAAAGTGGTCTCTGTGGAAATTAGTGAATAGAATCCAATTGATTTTTATTTGTTTGGATCAGGCCCAAAGGCAATAAATACTTGATTCTGTCTTTCCAGGAAGTAAACACAGTTTTACTTTGGAGTTAAAATCAAAACTGAATCTATAAAATTCAAAAACTGCTACTGCAAGCAGTGAGCACACAGCTAAAGACATCTGCAAATGAACTGGGACCAGTTTTGTTGTAAAAATGTAAAAGTCAGATATGATGTTTTTAGAAATTTATAATTAGAATCCATAGATATTTCAGTATGGTCAGTTCTCACAGCATTCATGAAAAAAATATTTCCACCCATCAGTGGTAAAAAGCAAGAATTAATTTCTATTTGGTCCAGTTTTGTGGGTTTAGGTTAGATCANCTGTCATCAGGCATCAGCCAGCAGAGCCTGGCTCCAGCCTCCTGGCACTCACCTTTGACATATTTATAAACATTGATGAGGTCACCTCTCAGTCTCCTCTTCTCCAAGCTAAAGAGCCCCAGTTCCCTCAGGCTCTCCTTGTAAGAGAGATATTCCATTCCCTTCATCATCTTAGTGGTTCTGTGCTGGACTCTCTCAAGCAGCTCCCTGTTGCTCTTGAACAGGGGGGCCCAGAACTGGACACAGTACTCCAGATGCAGCCTCACCAGGGCAGAGTATAGGGGCAGGAGAACCTCTCTCAAATTAATTTCTCAAAGCTCAACAGATTTTTACTGTTTATCAGAATGTTACAACAAACTACATGCGTTCATTATCATGTTTTCAATAACCTTATATTTTCATGTGCTCTGCATACAGCTCTTGAGAGCACAGGTAAACAGCAGCTAGCCAGCACAACTGGTCCTTACCTGCATGGGTTTGCCCCAAGTTATCAACTTCCCAACCTGCAATGAGAAGAACAAAAATAATTATTTTGATTTTGATAATAGTTTGCAGTTTGATTTTGATAAGACTTTGTTTCCCATAAGAGGAGAGGACGCAGCAAAGCCCAGATAAGAACAGTAATAAACTTTTGTTTAAATCCCCTTTTCAAGATTAATTCTATATATCAACGGTTGGAAAGAGTTTCTCAGAAGATGATCGATTGCACTGTATTGTTAAATCTCTGTTTATCATGTTGTTCCATCAAATTCTAGGAAGGACATGAAAAAGAAATGAGATTTGTTTTCTTTCTGTGGTTTTTGGTTTTGTTTTTATTGTTTTTTTTGGGGGGAGATACTGTTCAGTTTTGTTTGTTGGTGTTTTGTTGTTCTTGGTTTGTTTGTTTGTTTGTTTTGGGTTTTCTGTTTGTTTGTTTTGGGTTTTCTGTTTGTTTTGGGTTTGTTTTCTTAAAAGGAAGAGAGGTCTCTGAAGCAAGAAAAAACTCACATATTTCCACAATATTGTGCTAACATCCATGCTGATTTCTATACTAAAATTACAAAATGTTACAGTAGGAAATCATAAAATTTTGGGTTCATATTAAAAATTTTCATTTTCTTCTGTCCCCAAATAAAATGTTGGGATTCTCTCAAACCAGTCTCTCACCTAACCTACCAAATGACCTTATTTGCACTGAAATCAGACTTTCCCAAGTCTGTGGATTTTGGCTCAAGTTGTGTTGTGGGATGCTTAGAGTGAAGCTGCTTTAAGCCACCGAGTGGTGCTGCTGCATCGCGCACACAGAAGAGCCTGACAAAGCTGGCAGCAAATAGCCCTCCCAGCTGCCCACTCACCAGTGAAAAAAGCTTTCCAGCTTTCCCTGAGCACTAGGGCAGGTTAAATGTTTAAATTAGCTTAGTTCTGTATCCTTCCATGGGACAGGAGAAAGGGATATAAAAAGAAACAGAATACTGAAGGGAGTGAATTCAGTATAACATAAAATGTGGTTTATATTTTATATACTTTCAAATTTTTAAGGTTTCAAGGAGACCTTACAGTAGCCTTCCAATATATGAAGGGGGCCTACAGGAAGGCTGGGGAGGGCCTATTGACAAGGTCTTGCAATGACAGGACAAGGGGCAATGGGTTTGAAGTGGCAGAGGGGAGATTTAGACTGGATGTTAGGAGGAAGTTGTTTACAGTGAGGGGGGTGAGACACTGGCACAGGTTGCCCAGGGAGGGTGTGGCTGCTCCCTCCCTGGAGGGGTTCAAGGCCAGGTTGGATGAGGCCTTGAGGGACCTGTTCTAGTGGGAGGTGTCCCTGCCTATGGCAGGGCGTTGGAACTGGATGATCTTTGAGATCTCTTCCAACCTTGCCATTCTTTGATTCTATGATTCTAAATTCTTTATCATGCAATAATTTTAAATTCAGTGAATTCTCTTTCTCATCTTCATCCAAAATAAATCAGATGTATTTTCTGACCTTCTAAGACAGGCCAAGAGGAAATGACCCCAGGTTGTACCAGAGAAGGCTTAGGATGGACACTAGGAAAAATTTCTTCACTGAAAGGCTCCTTGGAACAGGCTGCCCAGGGAAATGGTGTCACCATCCACGGAGGGATTTAAAAGATGTGATACTTATGGGAATGGTTTAGAAGTGGACTTGGTAGTGTTAGTTTATGATGCATCCCAATGACCTTAATGCTTTTACCAACCTGAATGATTCTATGATTCTAAGACAGAGGATTTACTGTGAAGAATCTAGAAAACCAAAATGAAGCATCAGGTGGCCTGTACTGTGGCTTTGAATAGATACATTCAACATTAAACCTACACGTTCAACCCACCATTTACTTTGGAGGGTTAATACTGAAAACCATGATAGGAACACAGTTGCTATCCTGGTTTCTCTGTCCAGCTTCAGCTCTTTTCAGTTTTCACATATGAGGATTCTCAGGTGCTTGCAAATATTGGATAAGTCTACTAATTCCAAAATGAAGTTACCAATGGCCTGAGATAACAGTTCTCAGCAAAGATCATCCAACCTACTGCATGAGAGCAAATGACCAGATTCAGCAGAAGCATTATGTTTGTTCTCCAGATTCCTGGCAGAGTAACAGGGATACCCTCTGCAGAATAGTTTTGAACAGACCAGTTTCTTTCTTGAGTCTGCCCAAATCCAGGTGATATAGCTTAGATATAGATGTTTATGTTGATAAATTCTGGATTCAGAATAACAGCTTCGGGATACTCTGCGTGGATTTTTTATCTGTGGTTTCATTAGGCAATTAGAGGATCAAAGCCAAGGCACTAGTCCTTTATCACTGTCTTTCACAGAGTCTGTCATAACCTGCTGCCACTCAAATCAGTAACTCATAATGTAACCAGCTCCTCAGAAAGCAGCCTGTACCCTACAACAACCCAAAGAATCGTAGATTCATAGAATTGTCAGGGTTGGAAGGGACCTTAAGGATCATCTAGTTCCAAGCCCCCTCCCATGGGCAGGGACACTTTCCACTAGATCAAGTTACCCAGCACCACATCCAGCCTGGTCTCATAAACTTCCAGGGATGGGACTTCCACCACTTCTTTGGGCAACCTGTTCCAGTATCTTAGCAACCTTATGGTGAAGCAGGGGGAAAAGCTGCAAGAAAAACTCACAAACTGAGCTTTAGCTTATCAGTTGTGATATTGCAAACTTTCCAGAATCACTGTTGGAGGAAGACCAGAACAATATTAAGTAGATAGAAGGTTGACATTCCTGACATGTTACATTGATCAGAAAAAATGTGGGGTTTTTTTTGTTTGTTTTTTTTTTAATGTTTTAAATTTAACTATTTCGGTCGTACAAGCCAAAAAGGAAGGAATGAAAAATATCTTTCTTTCACTTTGATGTTAAAATGCGAGATCTTAATTTTTATTTTCCTGGCATCCGTAACAAGAATTAAAACATTCTATCAATGTAGGTTTTAAAAATTTAGGGGCTTCCTAATATTAATAATTTTTTAATGTGTATTCAAATTATTATTGCATTTTAACTGTGTTTGGATATTATGAAGTAATTTACTTTTTTAACTATGATTCACAGTGTTGGCAATTTTCTGATTGCCTTAGGAGTAAACTCACCTTTTGTTGATGTTTTTCTAGAAAGAAATACTGCTAAAGTACTGAAGAAAGTTCCAATACAACCTTTCACTCTATGGGCTTTTAGGCTTGATCCATCAACCTAATTTTCACTCAGAAGCTAAACTACTGGGAAGTCAATGAGATTTACACTGAACATTGTGCTTTGAATTACATCTAAAAGTCAAACTTTGTCTAATGAATGTTGAGATAATGTATACAGAGATACATTGTGTATGCATATACATCTATATGCATATATATATGCATACACACTTGTGTGTGCATGCATATACATCTGTATGCCTATATATATGCATACATACTTGTGTGTGCATGCATATACATCTATATGCATATATATATATGCATATATACTTGTGTGTGCATGCATATACATCTATATGCATATATATATGCATATATACTTGTGTGTGCTTGTATATACACACANGAGTGACTGGCATTGGAATGGGTTGCCCAGGGAGATAGTGGAGTCCCTATCCCTGGAGGTGTTCAATAAAAGACTGGATGGGGCACTTTGTGCCATGGTCTGGTTGATTGGATAGGGCTGGGTGATAGGTTGGGCTGGATGAGCTTGGTGGTCTCTTCCAACATGGGCGATTCTATGATTCTATATACATATTTTATAAATATATTTATCTATCTATTTATTAAATTATAATAGCTCTCTGTAAGCACATAATTAGGGAACATACAGACACCATCTGGTTTTAAATTCCTACATACTTCTGCTGCCCTTCTCTCTGGCATCATATGTTTATGTGTTGTGCACCAGAATATGGATGTCTACATGCTGGATGCCTGTGCCAAGGATTGTTTACTTACATGCATGAGACTGTGATGGAGTTCACTTGGATTATTTGTGTGCTTAGTATTTAATGTGTCTATGTACACGGGGGCCAAATCTGAACTTGTATTTAAGATGGGAATTAAGGAAGACCAGATGTAGGGCAATCCCTCTAATTTTTCAAACTGTTACCCTGAAATTCTATATCTTTATGGGACTTTTTTTCACTTGAGTACCTTCCTGACTCTAGAGGGACCTCCACAAATTTATTCTGGTGTCAGTGATGCAATGAGCAAAATTGTAGGGCACTTCATTGCAGCAAGTCCTTTTGTTGCCTTTAACTTAAGACAGGAAGAGTAAGAAACTGGTGCATTAAATTTTCCCAATGAAGAAGAGAACGCCCATCAGGATGATTCTGTAATAGGCTGGGTGAAATATATTGCACTTCCAGAAATGAAGAATAAACAAAGTATGCTTTTCATCTGCATTTTGACTAGAAACCCGTTTGACAGGATTTTAATTCAAGGATTACATGGCCATCCTTTTTTCACTGGGACAGAATCAGAGGCCACCCACATTCTGCAGGCTGTTAGCAGTTTGGAGTCAGCCAAGGCAAAAACTTGAGCTGGCTACAGGTGTATCCCAGACTACAAATGCTACACTCAGAATAAAGGGGAAAGTTTGTAAGGATTAGAGACCTCCTGCTTGGGCTCCTCCTGATGCTGCTTCTTATCTTCCCTGAAACACTTGACTGATATTCTCCTCCCGGAAGAGTGTTCATGGTGACTATCATATACTTGCTGGGCTGAGTATAACTTTGTATACTTTATATTGGTATGCCTTTTTATTATACTTTTTTATTATTTTATTGTTATTATATATTTTATTTAATTTATTATATTGGTATCATTAAATCCATTTATCATTTCAACCCACAGATCCCTTCGCCTTCACCCAATCCCCCTTCCCACCTGGAGTGGGATCATTGGGTGATAGCTTGGCACCGGAGATGTACTAAATGTAGACAGAGACTTTGGCACCTGTGCTCCTCATTAAGATGTAGTTAAATAACAGCACAGCCTAAGCTATGGTGAGGTAGAGCAAACAGCAGCTATCAAAGAGTGTCTTAGTATACCATTTATTAAATCAATAATTGCTCACATTAGTCAATAAACTCCAGAGGAAGCTAATGTTATCCTTGACAAAGGATAGTTTATCCAGTGTATTGACAGAGAATATTACTCGCTATTTGACCAGGCTGAACAGGTAAGTGAGAAGTAAAGCAAATCTTTTATTACTGCTTTAATTGCCATTATTAATTAGGTGCTATTCGTAGTACTACTACAGACCTTAGAGAAGATCCGTCAGAATACACCTGTCAGTTCCAAAGACCAGAGAAATGAAACACAGAAAATATTACCTGTTTCTGTTTTCTACATGAAGAGGTAAAAGATGGAAAGAAAAAAACAACTCAAAAGGCTCGTGAAGGTCTTCCCATAGAGCTAGAGGTAGAGACCAAACCCGTCATGCCCTTTCCTTGCATGTTTATCAGGCTTTATTCTTTGGTTTTTGTTTACTGACTCCCAGAAAACACAACCACCTCCTCACTATTCTCCAGCTGATCAGAAACTTGATTCAAGCAATTGTTGCTTCTGATTTGCAGTGAGCAGGATTGGCAAAGCTAAAGCCAAGAAACAGCCCTTCTGCAATCAGCCTCAGAGCTCAGTGCAGCCTTTTAGATCTTCTCCTGCCTGCCAAATTTCTGCTGGCTGGTTTCAGTGTCAGCTGGCAGGGCAACTGCTTTATCTCCCACAGATTTGTTTATCTGAGCACAACTTGCATTTAACCCTTTTGTTCCAGCATTTGCCCTTTATTAGTGTGTCTGTGTGTGAGGACTGAAAGGCTTCCAAAACTATTCCATCCTGAAATAGCTTGCCCAGAGTTTTCCTTTATTCCCATTGCTCCCATCTCAGTATTATGGGTTGGAGGACTAGGTCTCATAGGTAATCCTCCAAAAGATTGGATTTAGACAGTTTCAAGATCAGTGTGCAAGGCTTACACTGTTTTTTATTGTATGTTAATTCTGTCCCTTCAGCAAGAACAGAGACTGGGGCAGAGAGGTGATGGAGATTTGCTCCAATCACTTGTTATCCTGCTGTCCAGCTATGTGGATAATGAGCTGGTTAGGCAGAAATTCAATTTCCCTCCCTGTTTTATACAGCACTGATTAGAAGCTTAAGATTTAATTTATAAATACAGAATAAATGAGAGAGCTCTGATGCCCAACTCCACAGCATCCCCCACACTGTGCCTGCTCACTCGCTTCCCTGTTGCTGCATGCTGCTCTGATGCTCCAGCAATCTGTTCAGCCTGCTGGCAAAGCTGCATTCAGGAGCAGCAGTCTACTTAGCAGCTTTTCTGGACCTTTCTGAGCTCCTCACACGCATACCACTTTCACACTCTGCCCACTGCTTCTAGAGCTCCCTGTACCAGGCACACATGATCCCACACATGCAGTGTGACCATCCCAGTTCCTTCATCAGCAGAGGTGATTCTGCCACTCTGCTCTAGTGAGACCTCACCTGGACTACTGTGTTCAGTTCTCAGAACATTGAGGACAGCTCTGGGACCCAAGGACATTGACCTGGTGAAGAGGCTCCCAAGAAGTCCACCAAGATGATCCGAGGGCTGGAACACCTTTCCTATCAAGACAGGCTGAGAGAATTGGGGTTGTTCAGCCTAAAGAAGAGAAGGTTCTGGGGAGAGCTTATAGCACCCTTCCAGTACATAAAGGAGACCTACAAGAAAGCTGCAGGGGGACTGTTTGCAAAGGCCTGTAGCAACAGGACAAAGGGCAATGGTTTTAAATTAGAATAGATATAAATTGGACAGGAGGAAGGAGTTTGTATATTTGAATAAGAACTGGTACCTAAAGACATCCAGGGAACTGATCCTGTGGAGAAAATTCATCCTGTCTGATTTAGACACCTGAAGTTATGTTCATCTGATTTCAAGTCTCCTCCAATAAAGGGCAAAGACACTGGCACTTCAGAGGGTGATGTGTTTTGGGCATCTACCACAGGGTGAGACGATCTTCCTCATCTTTGTGACAGTGGTTTGTGAAAAACACTGCAGTAGAGGCAGTGATGGAATGGATGTACAAGTTCTTGCTTCCTATATCCCATACTATTTTCAGGGCACATGGTTTCATGACATAGAAAAAGAAGATCCAGTGAATAATACTTGGAGATCACATGAGAACATCAGTGAGGTCCCATGTGGAGAATATAAAGGCCACAGCAACACAGGGCTGCTGAGGCAGGACTGAAGTACAGGTATGAACAATAACATCTAAATTATGGCTTTCTTCTTTTCTTCCTCTTTCCTATCAAAGTCTATGAAGCTAGCAGTGGACTGAGGTCACCATAGCAACTGCTAGGCATCATCTGAATATTATATGTATCCTTCCTGTAAGACTAGCTCTCACAGGAGCATCCATCAGAGTGCAAGATCAACATAAATACTACTGAAGGGTCTCCTAGCTTCAAAGAGGGGAGAAAACCAATTTTTTTTTTTTTCCAAAAAGGAAATACAGAGAATTAGAAAGGTTGTTTAGTAGAGATTATCACTTACAAAATAAGTCATAGAGAAAAAAGCATATTAAATCATTTGCTTAAAGCTGTTGCTTGCAAGATTCACATCTAAAATCTCCCAATCAACTGAATCTCTATTCTGAGTTTTTTGAGTCAGAAGGAGAGAGGCAAATAGAGCAAACACAACTATTTAAAGGTTGAAGCATCTGCCTTTGTTGCACCTACAGTGATGCTTCAGTGTATTATCTTTCTCTGTCCAAGTGTGCTCCAAGCTACTCGGTAGCACTCTGCACACTCCACCGCTTGCATACGTTGCAGAAGGACATGATTCCTTTTATTTTCCAAGGCCAAATTAGCTTTCAGAGCACATTGACAAAGGTCTTCAGCTATGTTATAGCTTTCCTCCGGCCACTGAAGGCTGTTATCTTGCAAAGGATGGAGGACATGATCTTTAGCTGATATTCTCTTGCTCATGTTTTACGTTTCAGTATCAGAGACACAGAAAATTATGTCTCCATAATTTGGTGAGAAAGGCCATAAAATGTTCTTTTTCTGCAAAATAAAAAAGCATCTATGAAGCCTTAAGCACTTGATTGGAAATGTAGATATAGTCACTATTCTCTGATGGCAATATTTTCCTCCCATTTCCCTCTGCATTGCAGATAGACTTTGTGATGCTGTGACTGAGCAAGCATGCTTAATTACAGCTTGTCCTCCTCAAGTTGGAAAAGCTGGAGTAATTCTATGGCTTTACTGCCTGTGGAAAGCCTAGGGATGAAAACCAGCAGGAAAGGACTTGTTATCTAGTAAGCACTATTATCTTGGTTATTGGCATGACTCATTATTTTTATG
>VWYK01125578.1:1637-14780 GCA_013399775.1 Semnornis frantzii | reverse complement strand
GCTGGGGGCTCCAGAACTGCACCCAGGACTGCAGGTGGGGTGTGAGGAGAGCAGAGCAAAGGGGCAGAATCCCCTCCCTTGCCCTGCTGCCCACACTGCTCTTGCTGCAGCCCAGGACTTGGTTGGCTCTCTGGGCTGCACTCACACACATACAGACTCTGCCTAAGGGCTGGGCAAAGTAGAGTTGAGGTTTTTGAGAAAGCTTTGTTCCAGCCAAAATAAGGGAAGCTGATTTATGGTGTTTTTAACAATGTATCATATCTTACACCAGTCTGCTTTCATAAAAATGTGAGAGGCAATTCCATGAAAAAAAAAAAAAAAAAGCTGTGTTTGTGTGTGGTTTATTTGAGTTAATTTTCAGGCAGTGGAAAAAGGTGGATTGCATAGCCATGGCAGCTTGAAGTGTTGCTGCTGTAGCCCTCTTCTAGCTAACAAATGTAAAAAGGGTGAGTGGGGAAAAGTGGAGATGATAGGAAGAAAACATTCATACCAGACTGGCATTGCTCTGTGTATTTCCTCTGGGCAGGGACAGGGACATGTGCTCTATGTATCTGATGTGCTAATCTTGAATGGTTCACTTGATGTCTTAGATCACCCCTTGTGATGCATGCAAGTGGTGAGTTCTGTTTTGCAGGGTTCTTGGTGTGTGCTGTACATCCTGTCTGGATGGAATGCCCATGTTGGTGCTCAGTGCTGGGACATGAGGCAGGGGATGCAAACTGGAACACAGGAAGTTCATCTGAACATGAGGAAAAACATCTTTGTTTGAGGGTGGTGAAGTGCTGGAACAGAGTGCCCCGAGAGGTCATGGGGTTTGCTTGATTGGAGATGTGCAAAACCTGCCTGGATGTGATCCTAAGCAGCCTGCTTTAGGTGCTTTAGCAGGGGGGGTTGGAATTGGAACTCCAGAGATTCCTTCCAACCCCTACCATTCTGTGATTCTGTAATGGAAGGCATTTAAGTTCTTATTTTAATTTCTTTTAACCTTTCCTTTTCAGTTTCATTTAATTCTTTCTTTTTGCTGTTTTTTCATCTGTATGATTTGCCATATGAGAGCATGGAAATTGCTGTATCAGCTGGAAATGATCAAGCCCAGGTACTGGAAGCAGCTTAGCTGCACAGATCTAACAGGACATTTTACTGTTCTAATCACAAGGTAATAATTGCCTGGGAAAAAATAATACCCCATCTGTAGTGCATGCAGTGGCCACATATTAAATCCCACCTGTCAATTAATATTACACTTGTAGCCTTTTAATGAAAAGAGAAAGCAGAGTTACAGCAATAGTTGGCATTCTTTGCTTGGCTGGAAGGTGACACAGAATCACACAATGTTAGGGGTTAGAAGGGACCTTGAAAGATCACCAAGTCCAACCCCTCTGCCAGAGCAGGATCACCTACAGTAGGTCACAGAGGAGCACATCCAGGTGGGTTTTGAAAGTCTCTGGAAAAGGAGACTCCACCTCTCTGGACAGCCTGTTCCAGTTTTCTGTTACCCTCACAGTGAAAAAGTTTTCCCTTACCTCTGTGTGGAACATCCTCTNCCTGTCTGTTGTGTATATCTCTGTTTGTCCATTGTGCTGAGCTGTAAACAGAGCTTCAGTCCTTAACTTCCAGCTGCCTGAGTCTAGTCTGGGGGATTTTACAGTGTGGGGGGGCAGGGAACTCCCAAACCATCACATCCAGCTTGGCCCCATTGCCACTTGTCCTATCACTGACATCACTGAGAAGTGCCTGGCTCCATCCTCCCAACACTCACCCTTCCCACTCTTCTCCTCTCTTGAGCTGGGCACAGTTTTGCATGGGTACTAACAGGCATTTCACAAAGTAGCTTCTACACAGGTAACTGGGTAGGAGAGATGGCCTGGTATTGTCAGAGTGAGATTAAATTGTGATATGTGTAGCTTGCCACATGTTGAATACTTTTTTATCACTACTCACAGCTGCACTTTGTCATTCTGGGGCCTCTGTTATGGTAGACAGAGAGAATAAACAGCAGCAGTGTCACCAGCTCCCACAGCAGCATTTTCAGCCTTGTGCTGTTTGCCATTTGCATTGCAATGCCAGGGCCTCAGGGTCTCTTGTTTGTGTAAGAAATTTCACTTCTGTTTTCATTGATGAAGAGAAAAATCTGGGAAACCTGAACTTCAAAGTAGAAATCAGAAGATCAAGTTCAAAATTGTTTTCTTAAGCCAGTCTCTGGGTATTTTTGGTATCTGGCTTGTGATCTTTCTAAACTGCTAGGAAACATTTTGAGAATTAGAATATCAGGAGAGTTTTGGGTTTATAGTGCCTCCATTGTGCTGGCTTCTGTTACTGCATATTTTCTTTTAGTGAAAGAGCAGCCAGAATATATCTTTAAAATGTGAGTGTCAGAAAGTTAAATGCCAACAGGAAAGCTAAATGGCTCAGCAGGTATAAATCATCATATTGATTCTGCTGTACTTCACTATTCTGGTGCAGAAATAGGGTAGGCCACACTGGAAGACTCTTAGAAGAGCCTTGTTAATAAGCCCACCACTCCATTTGTAGCAGCAGCAATTGAACCTTTAAGAATACAAGATCTTAGCTTGTCTGATGGAGTGGTGTTAGCATAAAATGAAGAGAGTTTTAGCAGCTCCAGTGGCATTGATTATTGGTGGTGGGTGAAAAGAGCACTAGAACATAGGTGTCAAAAAGAGTGCCTCCTGCTATGCCATGATTTTGTCCTTTGTTCCCTGCCATCCTGTCTGCTGTTGCACTACAGGCAGGCAGACTCCAGTGCAGAGCAGGTGATCTGCTCACGCTGAAACTCCTCATTATTTGGGCCTCATGCCACGTCCAGGAGGTGGCTAAAACACCAAGAAGAGTTCTTAACAGGGTCTGCACAATACTTCCTGTGATGGTTTGGGAGTTCCCTGCCCTCCCACACTTGTAAAATGACCCAGACTAGACCTCAGCTGGAGCTGGAAGTGAAGAGATGAAGCTCTATTTACAGCTCAGCACAATACACAAGCAAATATATACAGTATAGACAGGAATAGTTACAGAAATATACAAGTTTAAGGTAATGCAGACACACAACTCCCCTGCCAGAAATCAGAGACCCCAGGAGGGGCTCCCAACCACCCTTCCACCTTCTCCCCACCCCTACACCTTACCCTGAGGTTTTGGAGAATCAGCCGAAGGGGCATTAGAAGGAAAGTGGTTAATGGAGTTATTCAGCAGAGACGAGAAGCCAGAGCTGCTAGAGAGCCCAAGAAGCTGCTTGCCCCTTGAAGCTGCTAGCCCAAGACCCAAGTGCCTCGTGACCCAGACTGCCAGCTCCAGAGGCTCTCTTATCTTTTTGTAAACATCTCAGCAAGCCTATGAGTGCAGCAGACATCACCACTGTTTTCCTTCACAGCCTGTAGTATAATTTTCTCTATTAAAATATTCCAATCAGCTCAAACCAGCACACTTCCCTTGCTGGAAGAGCTGGGACGAGGCTTGTGTAGATGCAGCCTATCTAAGTGCACACATTGCTCCGTGACCTTTTCAACCTGGCAGGTTCAGATGGCAGAACTCTGTGCAATGGAGACTGAGATCATGGCTAATGGTTACTGGGCTGGGTGCAGATGGAATTGTGAAATGCTGCCCCTTTCATTCGCTGGAAACAATTACTTCATTAGCTGCCAGGAAGCTGTTTGGCAGGTCCCCTTGTGTGGGTTCCCTCAGAAAAGTTGGCTGGAGAGTGACCTTTTGCATGGGACACATTGGAAGCCCAGCTCACTGGAAGGCTGAGAGGTTGCTGTGTTTACCCAGGTAGGCAAGTGCCAAGAATTAATTAGTTCCATTCTGTGCTACACAAGGGAGACACAAGCAGCAGCTCCCATCTTGCAGTTGACTGTGCAGGTGGAGTCTTGCACTGTGCTGAGGTTTCCCCTAATTAAAAAGCTTTAAATCAGAGATGAGGGCTCTGTTGTGAACAGCTGAACCAAAACTCACATGTACCAGATCTTGTCAGCCTCTTTCTAAATCAACACTTCAGACTGTTTTAAATAAATGAAAGAAGCTACATACTTTATTGTTCAGACTTATTGTTGGTTTGTTGCTTTTTTCCCTTAAGCTGGAAGGGGAGGATTGTTTATGTTATGTTATTTTGCATTTGTCAGTGCATGAGGGAAACCATCCCTGAGGTTTATTTGAAGTAAATGCAACAAAGATGACAATGTTTTGGTGTTTTGTTTTTTTCCCCCTCATTGTGTTTTTGTTTGTGGCTTGTTGGAAATTTGGTTTATCTTATTATTTTAATAAGCTCCAGGAGATTTTTTGCAACTGCATTTCTTGGCATGTTCCTAGGGGGAGACTTTAGCTGCCAGTTTGAGAATTGTTTGTAAAAACAATGCTCTTGCCTGCTGGGCAAACCATTTCTGTTGCAAATGTAAAGTCCTGGATTCCTAGCATAATTCTCATCTGTCAGTAGTGGATTTATCTTGGGAAAACAAGTTCCTGTGGTGGCTACAAAAGCACAGATGACTTTAGTGCTTTGTCAGGGTAGCTTACACTGAGGTTTCTGATCATCTTCCACATTCTGCCTTATTCCAAACTGACCTCTTTTAAGCAAAACTTAGGAGATGGCTGGATGGGGACTCAGTCATCTGCTACTTGGAGAGCCTTGCTGTGCCATATGGGTGGAGAGAACACTCACCACCCTTCCTCAGATGGTTTACCAACCTCAGGTGAGCTTTGTTTTTCTCTCAGTGTTCCTAGCCACCTCTGACATGATGCACATACAGCATTACACAGCTGCTTCACCTTTCTTGTCCTCTTCCCTTACCAGTATGTACTTCACTACCCAAGAATTCCAGTTATTGGTAATACAGACGTAATGTTTGGGGGTGGTGCTGTTACATTCCCAGTTGTTGGGGCACTTCCTTGCTGCCCTTGAATTAAGGTTTAGATGTTCCAGTTGACCCTGCATTGCTGTGTGGTATCTGTGGCCAGACTTGGCCCTGTCACTTTACTGACTGCACATCACTGCATTTATGTGCTGATTTTAATTGTTGTCTGCTGCCATGTTTGCAGACTTCTGCATTTCTTAGCTTAAATGTGGCCTCTGAATCATGTCAGACTGGATGCCAGAGAAGGTCAGCACTGGCCCAGGAACTTCTTTCCATGAGTGTGTGTCACAGTAATCAAATAGCCTTTAACCTAGAGCTTCTTTTCCTTGCTGCAATCCTTTCCTTCCTTAGAAGCCAAACCTGAGGTGTTACCTGCTGTGTTGGTGAAGTTCCTCTGCTTCAGCCCATGTCTGTGCAGTTTAGGCTGAGCATAGCAGGGAAAATAAGGGTTTGCTAAGGGGAGTCCTCTAACTCTTCTTTTACTAAGGTACATGCTGCAAATGGCTTTGGCCAATATGTGTGCTTGATCTCTGCACTGAATTATGGTTTTTGTTGAGGGGGAAAAAAAGTGAGCATAGTAGAAATTCATAGAAATCAGGAAACTTCAGCAAAAGAGCTCCCTGCATGCTGGATTGTTTGATTTTTACTTTCATGGCTTTGTCTCACTGAATAGTTTGAGATGAGTGAAGTGAATGAGCTGTGATGATACAATTCTCTGCACGTTAGGAGCCTGCCTGGCTGTGTCTCACATTAATTCACAAATTGTCTGCTTAGTCCTCACCATCATTTCCTTCTACAGGTCTGTGTGCTGTGCAGACAGACCAGCCCTCAGACCAGCTTCAGGGCTGACAGCCCAGGCTGAGCTGCTGAAATCAGAACTGTTTCCTCCAGCTTTCTGAACGCTGCTTTGGCTCTTCCCTGTGCATCTCCAGTTTTTTCAACACAATTTTAAAGATCTGGAGGCCAGAACTGAACTTGCAATTCCATTTTTGCTCACATATATTTTATCCTTCCAGAAAAAAATAATCAGAGGAGTGTGCTATATATCCCTCCTTGCCATAGCAGTTTGCTAGGGGGTAAGGCAGACTCATGCAGGCTCCCTGCTGGAGACCACTGCCAGGTTCAGGCTGGTGGCACTCTGTCTGCAGGCTTTCATTTCAGAAGTGTGGCCAGAGCTTGCCAGTCTTGTGTTTTGTATCTTATGCATCTTCTTTGGGTTTTCTTCTCCCTCCCCACACCCAGCATGGGGGAGCATGGTTTGGTTTGTTGTTCCTTTTGGGTGGCATCAAGCTGCAGTGATTTGGATCTCTCTGTATAACCATAGTGCCATCATTCATTTCCCTTTCTGTCTAAATTATCACCTGCCAATTTTGAAATGCTTATTTCCATCACTGATGAGGAAAGAGGGACTTTTTGCAAGGGTATGCAGTATATAGTGATAGGACAAGGCTGAGAGGAAAGAAAGGTTTAGATTAGATGCAAGGAAGAAGCTCTTCACTGTCAGGGTGGTGAGGCATTGAAACAGGTTGCCCACAGAAGTTATTGCATCCCTGGAAGTGTTCAAGGCCAGGGTGGATGGAGCTTTGAGCAGTCTGGTCTAGTCTAAGGTGTCTCTGCCCATGGAATACTTAATGTATGATATGTAAGGTCCCTTCCAACCCAAACCTGATTCTGTTGCACGATGTTATGATTTACACTGTGGCACATAACTCTAAATATCATCATTTGATGGTATTTTCCTGTTTGCAGGTACTTTAGAGACCTGTCAGGTAGCTCAGACATTGGTCCTACACCTTACTGAATGCCACAGCTGAGGACAGAATTCAGGACACTGAAGACAAATGCAGTTTCATGAAATGCAAAGGGAGTAGTCCCCCTGTGTTCAGGATATTTACATGTATGGTTTGTTCCCTCCTGTTTCCAAGCATGTACTCAGTGTGCCATTCTTTGTGTCTCAAGCAGCAGCAGAGTAACCCAGTGGTTACTGAGGTGATGAGAACTCCCTGTTCCCTGACCAATTCATCTAAATAAAGTATGGAATTTAATTGTACTCTGTGTTACCTGAGGCAGCTCTAACATCTGATAAAACAAATGACCTTCACATTCTTCTCCACTTCCCTTCTTATTTTCATTGGAAGACTGAGATCTTTCTCTTTCTGTAAATAAGTGAGGCTGCCCTACAGATGGTGGGGTGGAGAGTAGCCTAAGAATTGCAGCTTTTGCCTTGCAGCTGTTTTCCCTCTGTGACCCAAAATTTATGTGTCTCCCTGCTGAAGTGCTTCCATTGCATGCAGTCAGGATTTGACACCCATAAGAATTCCTCTTTTCTATTTTAATCTCAATTCCTATCTGTGACCTTATTATGGCTTTTCAGTATCTTAAGGGGGCCTACAAGAAAGCTGGGGAGGGGCTTTTTAGGATGTCAGGTAGATTCAGACTGGATGTTGGGAAGCAGCTCTTCATTATGAGGGTGGTGAGAGCCTGGCAGGGGTTGCCCAGGGAGGTGGTTGAAGCCCCATCCCTGGAGGTGTTTAAGGCCAGGCTGGGTAAGGCTCTCTGGGCAGCCTGACCTAGTGTGAGGTGTCCCTGCCCATGGCAGGGCAGTTGGAACAGGATGATCCTTGTGGTCCCTTCCAACCCTGACTGATTCTATCATTCTGTGATCTTAAACTTCTGTAATCTCTTCTTGTGCTGTGGATTGCAGGCATGGGTATGAATCCCAGGTTAATTTCTTAACCAAAGCAAGGAAAGTTCCTTTCTTACTGTGTATCAAAAAGCAGTGAGGTAAAACCATGCATCTGCAAACACCAGTAGAGGAGTGGGCAAGATACACACCTAAAGAAATGATTCCTGACCAGAGTTGTCACTGGCCCTGGGGCTGCAGGCAGCAACCAAGAAATCCAAAGGAGCTCTGGCTGCCCTGCAGTCAGGCAACACTACACTCAGACCACCTTGACTTTCTAATGGAAACAGAATCCCTGTTAAGCTACTCAGCAGCTAATCAATCACCCAAGTCCACCAGGCTGGGCATAGAAGATTGTATCTCCTAGGTACATGAGGAGGAAGAAGAAACAGCTGTGGCATGGGAGGGAGCTCTCTGTGAAGTAAGGCAATCCACTGTGAGAGAAAGACAGCTTGGTATGGGCCTGAAGAGTAGTGTTCCTGGTGGGGATTTCTGTTTGCCTGTTTGCTTTTGGTTTGGAGTTTTTTTGGTGTGTGTTGCTTTTTTGTTTGTTTTGGGGTTTGTGTGGTGCTGGTTGTTGTTGTTTTGTTTGTTTCCTTTTTTTTTTTAATGCTACAGATTGAACACATGAATACCACAGCCCTGTTAAAGTACTAGCAGGTCATGAGGCACTCCACAACTATAAATTGCCACAAGTTGGGATTTATTTATTTTTTAGCCTAATTGCTATTTGGGTATCAAAACTGTAATTCAGTAGCCTACCTGCTGGAGAAATGGAGTGGGAGATGAAGTGGACAGCTGGTGTAACCATAGAATGGTAAGGTTGGAAAGGACCTCAAGGATCATCCAGTTCCAACCCCCTGCCATAGGCAGGGACACCTCCCACTAGCACAAGGCACTCAAGGCCTCGTCCAGCCTGGCCTTGAACACCTCCAGGGAGGTTGTGGAGCACAGAAGACCTCCAGGGAGGTTGTGGAGCACAGAAGACCTCCAGGGAGGTTGTGGAGCACAGAAGACCTCCAGGGAGGTTGTGGAGCACAGAAGACCTCCAGGGAGGTTGTGGAGCACAGAAGACCTCNATCCTGCAAGGCTACTCTGAGGTCTCCTGGAAGCCTTCTCTTCTCCAGGCTGCAGAGCCCCAACTCTCTCAGTGTACTATGTGGACACTTGAATCTGGAAACAAAAAGACAGCTGCTGGAGCTAATTTTAAACCTAGGTCCTGATCAGATCCTTCTCGATCCTGGCTGCCCTGCTACAGCAGAGTCATTAAGAGCAGTAAAGAGGTGTGAAGGTCAAGATACTGGTAAAAAGCTTTTGTGAAAAGGGGAGGCAGCCTTCTTCCAGTTATGGTATTCCCATTTTTCACAGTAAGTAGAGAAAATTGCGGGTGGAATGTGGTCGAACAGCGCTTACACAGACCCTCCTCTGGCATGTCTTGGTGGGCAGTGGGACTTTGTCCTGAAAGCAGGAGGGCAGGCAGATATGTTTCAGATTAGGACACTGTGTAACAGTGTTTTGGTTTTATTTCTCTAATATTTAAAAATGATACTGGTTACCGTGTTGGTCACCAGATTATAATTCTGAGGTTTTGACATCAGGGCTCAGGAATGCAGCAGGCATTAGCAGCAATCTGGAGTGCCATCTCGTGGAGCTCTGCGAGTCCAGCCTCCTTGCCTGCCTTTAGTTATTTAGCAAGTACAAAAATAACCACAGGTAAGGTTGTTGTGGTATAATTGCTCTTTTAGTATTAGCAAGTTAGGTATTTTATTAATTCAGCAGCCACTCAAGTGTTTTTGTTTGTGTTTGGCTTTCACAGGACTACTAACAAACTGGGGGGGAGTTTGATTTAGAAGTGTGACTGTGTTCTGCTTTATTTGGCCATGATACTAAGGGCTGTGGGAACGTTTCTGGTGTTAGTTCTCTTTAGGAAGACAGCTAAACTACAGAAACTTGCTGTAGCTGTGAACACATGCAGCATCCTGCTTCTCCAATGTGAAGGTTCTCTGTTAAGGTCACTCTGTTAGCCACATGATAGGTCTGGAAATAAGAGCTCTGCTGGTTTAGATCTGCTTCAGGAAAGCAAAATCTCCACACTTTTCAAAGAAGTTTGTTCATAATAGGAAACATGATGAAATAAGAATAAAGAATATTTTTTCCCCCTTTGTTACAATGCTTTAAACCAGAACCTGACTTTACTGTAAGACTATCTAAGATTTTTCCTTTGTTGCAATGCTTTAAACCAGAACCTGACTTTACTGTAAGACTTTTTTCCTTTGTTACAATGCTTTAAACCAGAACCTGACTGTACTGTAAGACTATCTAAGATTTTCCTTTGTTGCAATGCTTTAAACCAGAACCTGCCTTAACTGTAAGACTTTTTTCCTTTGTTGCAATGCTTTAAACCAGAACCTGACTTTACTGTAAGACTTTTTTCCTTTGTTGCAATGCTTTAAACCAGAACCTGACTTTACTGTAAGACTTTTTTCCTTTGTTACAATGCTTTTAACCAGAACCTGACTTTACTGTAAGACTATCTAAGATTTTCCTTTGTTGCAATGCTTTAAACCAGAACCTGACTTTACTGTAAGACTATCTAATCTACTTAAACAGGTGTAAGAGCAGATGATCACATTCAAATGTAAGCACAGTATGCAATTATCTCTATTATTTCCTAAGGCAAAGTGACTAAAACTTTTAAATGTTTATTCTAAGGTGGGAAGTAAAATTGTATTGTGAAGTGTTGTAAACAGAATGAAAAGAGTTAGAGAGGCAGGCAATGGGAGCTGGAGTTGTGGGGCAGAGAGGGTAGATGGCCAAGCAGGAGGTCACATTTCCCTTATGTGTATTCCCTCATTTCCTTTCAGCAGCGTTAGCACAGCTAGCATTCTATTTGTGCTGCATTTAAGCTTCCACGTTTTCTGCCTCCTGTACAACTGTTCTTGTGGACTCGACTCAAAGGCTGTGAAATGACAGCTGCCAAGGATGGGTTATTTCAGATCTTCCATCCTGTGTTTGTTCACATGCCCTTCGTGTATGTGTTTTTGTCTGTGCTTCCCACCTAACGCCGTTCTTGTCAGCAGGCAAGTTCAGAGGTACCCAAACTGCGAAAGGAAGACCAGAAGGCACGAAGCGCACTCTTAGCTGATATCCAGCAGGGGACTCGCTTGAGAAAAGTCACTCAGATCAATGACCGCAGTGCACCGCAGATTGAAAGTAAGTGCTCCTGGCTAAAGTCTCTCGGGTGAGCCTTGCTGGAGCCGCAGTTGTGGGGGGCAGTTGGACAGTTTTCAGACTGAAGAGCAGGTTTGAGGTTCAGCAAAGGTCTGCATCTTCCTAAAGCTTTAGGATGTGGAGAGGGGACTCTTCCTAAACTTGCATCCTGCTCTAAGATCAGTAGCTCTTAGCACTTCATAATAAGTCTGTAACTGGATTTCACCTTAACAGGCATTCTCTGGCCAAATAGAATCACAAATTATGAGATCCTTGAGCTTTTCTCACTAAAAAAAAAGTGTTTAAGTGGGAATTGTTGACTTCTGCAGAAGAATTGTTGTTTATTAGATAAATCAAAATGACAACAAATTCTGGAAGCATAAATTCAATATGGTGTAACACAGGTTCTTGTTGGTGTCATTACTGATGTGAGATTAAAAAGCACCAAAGGGTGCAGTGCTCCAGGATGTGGGTCACAGAGTAATGGCAGTTTGCTATGCTAACAGCAACTTTCCTTGCTGAGCCCACCTGGGCAGGGCTATGTTCACTGGTGACAAGCCTTAGCAGTCTGAGAGCAAGGATAAAATGACTTTCTGATATACCCTGGGGTTTTTTGTCCTTTTCAACAGAACCCAAAGGAGCTAACAGAGATGGAGTCAATTCAGCCATTAATAAAGGTGGCTCTCAGCCACCTCTGGGAGGCTTATTTGCTGGTGGCTTTCCTGTCCTCAGACCGGCAGGCCAGAGAGATATACCAGGTAAGAGCTTCACTGTTATGAAAGGGTAGATGGGGAAACTGATACAGGATAAAAGTACTTCAGGGTTAGCTTTAGTGATTGGTTTTTATTGTGAGTTCTGTGTTGTTTTTTTCCAAACCCTTAGTTCATCATTTCACCATGGAGGTCTCTATTTAAAGATGTGTTTCAAATCATCAGATGCCATATTCCTTAGAATGTGAATATTAAACTATCTCTGCTCTGGGTAAGAGGGAGATTGAATAGATTGTAGAGAGTTTGTATGGAGACTTTAATGAAAACTTGTAATTGTGCCTCAAAAAGAGTATTGAAATCCCAGTTTATCAACTTCAGCACAAATGACAACAAAGTTATTTCCTTCCCTCCATTAGCCTGTGTTTCTATGGCATTCCAGAATTGTGTGTTACTTTAAAGACTCATATTTTAAAGTTTTGCCCTCTGGGTTTTATAGAATACAGCAGGGCAGGTTATGGACCTGAAAAAGAAGGCACTTTACAAAAGCAGGAGAAAAGCCCTACTGCTGCTTTCACCTCGAGAAGTGCCAGCATTAATGAAGGGTGACTTTCAGAGTCACAGCAGTGACATTGGGCACAGTTGGGCAGCTGGTGCCTGCTCAAGCAGCACAGAACAAGGTGGGCATTTGCAGGGACAGACAGAACTTGGCTCTACTTGCAGGTTTCCTTTTTACTGGAAGGCAAGCCCAAGATGTGCAGCACTGCTTGTGACAGGGCTTTCTCCCATAGCTTCAGCTGCAGTAGCTACTTTGTTCTCAAACTGTGGCCATGCCTATCCAACTCTGTGACTATAAAATATGATCCCTTTTGTTGCATCTTGCTTTGTGAAAAATCAGTGATATTTACTTTAGAAAATATATTTTGTAAGGCCAAAGTTTTTTGAGCATTTGCTGTTGAAAAGCTGTTTGAACCTGTGCCTTTTCAAAAGCCTTTGGGGCACTGCTTTCAAGAGCTTGGCTTTTATCCATGGGATTGAGTTATGTAACATTCGTGGGAATTCTTCAGCCTTAAGCAAGTACTTGAAGGATGCAGGCTGGTGTCTGTCAGGCTGCTTGTGTTCTTTGAGGCCTTTTCACTAGGCCTCTCTGTTCCCCTCAGCAAACCGTTGCATCCGTGTTCAGTGGGCTGTGCTAGGAGATGAGCTATGGAGGAGCCCAGGTCGCTGCAGTAAAGCAGCCTCTCCTTAAACGGCTTCATTTGCAGAAGCTGAGGAGCATGGTGTAACGGAGTTAGGACGTGATGTACTCCAGCGGGCACCAGGGCCTCTGCTTAGCTCCGTGATGATCTGCGGAGTACATCACGTTCTAACTCCACTGCACCAGGAGCAACCTTTGGATAGATGTCTGGGGAGAGTTTATCAGAGTAACCACTGAGGAGGGCAAGAGGAAGAGCTGGGGAGGGTTGCACTGTTCTGAAAGTCTGATGAGCGGGTACAAAATACTAACGGTGTGATGTGCTATTTTTCAGCCGGGAGGCCAGGGCAGCCACCCGGAGCCCGGGCAGCGGCTCCCAAGCCCTCGGCCCCACTGAACGGCGGCGCCGCAAAGGCCAGCAGCAACGCCTCGCTGCCAGCCGAAGGCCCGAGGGCGGCTGCCCCGCCGGAGCCTCCCAGCACCTGC
>VWYK01125576.1:9144-22167 GCA_013399775.1 Semnornis frantzii | reverse complement strand
CTCCCCTGGCATCATTCCAGGCCCTTGTAAAAGGGCTCTCAGACAGGCATGAGAGGAATTTCAAAGCCAACAAGCAACTCTTTATCCTTCTGCCCTGTTGAGAGCTTCCAGAGCACAGCCTGCTCAGGGTGGGAGGCCATGGCTGCCACCAAGACCTCCCAGCAGCAGGACATTCTGTGCCAAGGCAGCTCCTCGTGTTGGCTTAGCCAAGATCAGGTTTTCCATCTGGAGCCCTGAATCAGCTCTGGGCACAGCTCTGTTGTATGTAAATGATGCCAAGGGAAGCCACGAGTAATCTGAGCACTACACTGGAAGTGATCCCACTTGGGCAGCACTGACAGGACAGGGAACTGAGCACAGAGAGGGACAGACATGAGAAGCCCCTGGCAGGCAGGGCACCAATGGCAACCAAGAGACTGGAAAGCAAAGGGTCACTGAACACTGCCCCAAAAGCATTTGGGTCCACTGGAAAAAATCTCTCCAAGTAATCACAGAACCATAGAATGCTAAGGGTTGGAAGGCACCTCCAGAGCTCATCCAGACCACCCCCCTGCCAGAGCAGGGCACACAGGAACACATCCAGATGGGTTTTGAAGACCTCCAGTGGAGCAGACTCCACAACCTCTCTGGGCAGCCTGCTCCAGGCCTCCAGCACCCTCACAGTGAAGAAGTTTCTCCTCATGCTGAGGCAGATCTCCCTGGGTTCCAGTTTGTGGCCACTGCTCTTTGTCCTGTCACTGGGCACCACCAGAAAGAGCCTGGCACCTTCTACTTGCTCCCCAGCCCTCAGAAGTTTATAAACACTGATCAGATCCCTTCTCAGCCTTCTCTTCTCCATCCCAGACAGCCTCCATTGGCCCTCCTGGCCACAAGGGCTCACTGCTGTCCCATGGAGAACTTGCTGTTCTCTAGGACTCCAAGGTCCTTCTCCACAGGGCTCCTTTCCAGCAGGACAAGCCCTGGTGTGGCAGCACAGCTGCTCAGGAGCCTTTGCCCCTGCACTCTGCAGGAAAGCAGCTCCAAGGAGCCATTGCTCTGGTGACCAAAGCAGCTCTCCTGCCAGCCGCCGCTGCAAGCGCAGTCACTAAAGCCAAGCTGGGAAGCTTTGGCCAGGGAGCTGAGCAGCAGAGCTCCAGCAGATGAGCAGGCATCACTGCAGCACCCACCCCTGGGGCAGGCTCACCTGCTTGGACAGCAGCTCCTTGCAGAGTTGGTACAGAGTAATGAACTTCCTGGCCAGCGCCCGCGCCTCGATGAAGCCCTCGGCCACCAACATGATCTCACAGATCAGCTCCAAGTCTGGCACCACCATGGCACAGGGCCTAGGAAGAGAGGCAAGAGGAGACTGCAGAACAACTCTTTCTTGACTACAGAGCTTCGGGGCAGTGGACCTGCAGCTTTGTCTTTCAGCTCTTCTCCTCTGAGGTAGGTGCCACTCTGCCTTCTCCATGCCAAGGGTCATAGCTCCTCTGCCCTGCCTGTGCATTCTCAGAGCCAGGCATGCCAGGCAAGGCTGAAACTGGCTGGGAACCACAGACCCATGGCCTGGGCTGGCTTGGAAGGGACCTCAGAGATCATCTAGTTCCAACCCTCCTGCCACGGGCAGGGACATCTCATACTAAAAGAGACTGTTCAAGACCCAATCCAACCTGGCCTTGAGCAGTTTGGTTTCTAATGCCAGATTTAAACCCAGCTACTTCTAATTTGAAGCCACTGTCCCTCCTCCTGTCACTCCATATCCTTCTCTAAAGTCCCTCCCCAGCTCTCCTGTAGCCCCTTCTAATCCTGGGAGGCTGCTCTCAGCTCTCCCTGGAGCTTCTCTTCACCCTGCCCTGCAGTGGTGCCAGCCATGGGGCAGCTCCCACCTCTCTGCCCAGCCTGGGCCAGGCTCTGCCCACCCTCAGGCCCAAACATTTCTCCCTTCTCTCCACTCTCCATCTCCCTCTGGCAGCTCAAAGCCTCCCCCCTTGGCCTGTCCCCACAGGCCCTGCTCCAAGCTCTGTGCCCAGCTCTCTGCTCAGCCCTTGAAGCACTGCAAGGCCTCCAGAAGCTCTCCCTGGAGCTTCTCTGCTGCAGCCTGCCCAAGCCCAACTGTGCCAGCCTGGCCTCCCAGCAGAGCCCTGCCAGCCTTGCCAGCACTGCTGTGGCCTCCTCTGGCCCTGCTGCAGCAGGTCCCTGTCTGTGCTGTGCTGTGGGCTCCAGAGCTGCCCCAGCCCTGCAGGGAGGTCTCAGCAGGCACAGCAGAGCTCCAGAATCCCCTCCCTGCCCCTGCTGCCCACACTGCTGGCATCAGCCCAGGTCAGGCAGGGGCTGGGCTGGCAGTTCACAGTGCTGCACCACACTCAGCTTCTCCTCAGGCAGCACTCCCAAATCCTTTTCCTCAGTGCTGCTCTCTTCACTCTCTGCCCAGTCTGGATTTGTGCTTGGCATTGCCCCAACCCAGGTGCAGGAATCCCCAGGACAGGTGAATTCCCAAGCCTGCAGGTTCCCAACAACAGCCTGTGCCAAGTCTTACACAAGTCAGGGACCTGGATCTGGCCTCACCTGAAGAGAGCTTTCAGGTTCTCGGGGAGCTCTGTTCTCCCTGCATAACCTGGGTTCATGGTGATGAAGATGCCTACTGAGGGTACCAGCCTGATGTCTTCTCCAAGGAAACTGAAGGATTCCTTCTTCTCCCGTATTGCATCCTGCACACTCTTCACCTAGGAACCAGGACAGCACCACAGGCCTTGGGGCTGGCTCAGCAAGGGCACAGCAGGCAGCAGGACCTGGCCGTGGGCAATGGGCCAAGCATCACTTTGCACTGGGGTTTTGCTGACCAGACACAGCTCCAGGCACTGCTTGGAGTAACTCTGGTTGGCCACAGCAACCTCCCACCACAATCACAGCCTGAGAGAGCAGCAAGGAGAGCTGCAGAGGCTGGGCAGGCAAACTGCACAGGAGCTGCAAGGACTTGCACCTTCTCTCCAGGAGCCGCTGAGGTGCTGACTCGGAGCAGCTCTGGAGCACCAAACACCCCCAAAGCTGCCTGCATCTCACCTTGGCTTTAGACAGCACCTGTGGGACACAGCCCAGCACACCTCCCAGTAAAACCACCACCAAAGGCTCAAACATCTGCTCCAGCTGCCCAGGGCAGGAGGGGGGCAGGCACATGAGGGGGGAAGAGAGCTGCACAGGCGTCCCCAGCACAGGCTGCACCTAAAGCAGTGCCCTCACTGCTGAGGACACACCTCGAGTCCTGGGGTCAGGCTAGGGCCCCTCACTCCAGCAAGGACACTGAGGGGCTGGAGCAGGTCCAGAGAAGGGCAACCAAGCTGGGAAAGGGTCTGGAGAAGAGGGTCACACCTTGCTGGAACCCCTCCAGCCATGGGCACTCCACCACCTCCCTGGGCAGCCTCTGCCAATCCCTCACCACTCTTGCAGAACAGAAACTTTTCCTCCTCTCCAACCTAACCCTCCCCTGGCACAATTCCAGGCCAGTTCCTCTCCTTCTACAACCTGATCCCAAGGAGCAGAGCCCAAGCCCAGCTGGTTGCAGCCTCCTCTCAGGGAGCTGCAGAGAGCAATGAGCTCTGCCCTCAGCCTCCTCTGCTCCACACTGCACACCCCCAGCTCCCTCAGCTGCTCCTACCCAGACCTCTTCTCCAGACCCTTCCCAGCTTTGTTGCCCTTCTCTGGACTTCCTCCAGCCCATCAATGTCCTTCTTGCAGTGAGTGGCCCAGATCTGAACTCAGTACTTGAGTTGTGTCCTCACAGTACCTTATAGCAGGGGCACAGTTCCTGCCCTGGTCCTGCTGATCACAGCTTTTGCTGATCCAGGCCAGGCTGCTGTTGGCTTTCTTGATACCAGGTCTGCCCAGCTCTGCCCTGCCTGCAGCTATCTCCCAGCATTTCTCCACTCACCTGCACAGCAACCACAGACAGGACCTCAACTGAGATCCTGTTAAATTCATCAAAGCAGCCCCAGGCTCCTGTCTGGGCAAGGCCTTTGTAAATGTTCCCGCAGGACTGAAAAAAGGAAAGGAAAAAAATACAACAATTAAAGAGGGAAAGCAGCAATGGAACCAACTGCAGCCCAAAAGTGGCCTGCACTGCCCAGCCTGAACACTGACAGCACCTGGGAGCCTGTGCTGGGAGTCAGAGAAGCAGGCAGGGGCAGCAGGCACAGTCTGAGGACAGCAGTGACAGCTCTGCACTGTTTGCCACCTGGGTTGCTGTCTGCACTCCTGTGATCCTGCCACTAAAAGGTCACCTGGAGGCCCTGCTGCCCCACTCCCTGGCACAGCCCAGAGGCTGAAGGAAATAGAGTCTGAGGCCACCACCACCACAGTACTGTGCAGCCTGGCAGAGAGGACTCAGCCCAGCAGTGATCCCAAACCTGCCTGGACATTGTGAGACTGAGCAGCCTGCTCTGGATGACAGCAACTGAAGGGGCTGCAGGAGAGCTGGGGAGGGACTTTGGCCAAGGGCTGGGAGTGGCAGGCAGAGGGACAATGGCTTTGAGCTGGGGGAGGGGGGAGGGAGAGGGGAGAGGAGGAAGAGATTGGTGAGAGGGAGGGTGGGGAGAGCCTGGCACAGGCTGCCCAGAGCCTGGAGACATCCAGGGTCAGGCTTGACAAGACCCTGAGCTCTTGTGGGAGCTGCTCTAGTGGGAGGTGTCCCTGCTGCCTGCAGGGAGTTGGAATTTTGGCCTTATTCTGGGAGAGCATCCTGAGGAAAGCAGCACAGATCCCTTCCCAGGTTGTGTGTGCCAAGAGCAAGCAACCAGGGCTGAAATATCAGCAGAGCTTTGGTCTCAAGAGAACAGATCAAAACGTTGGAAACATTTCACCTGGAATATGACACCAGAAGGGAAGGATTAATGAGGCAGAGAGGACAGTTTGAGTCTCTGCCTACTGAAGAACCTTGGCAGGTCTTAGAGAAGGAAAAGGAGGAGGTGGAAGGGGAGGAGGTGGAAGGGGGGGAGGTGGAAAGGGAGGAGGTGGAAAGGGAGGAGGTGGAAGGGGAGTCCAGTAGAAGGAGGAGATAAGGGAGGTGAGTAGGAGGAGCAGCAGGGCTTTGAGGGGAGGTGATGGATCAGGGTGACCTCAGCTGGATCCCCCTCCCCTCTCAGGCTGTACCTTGTAGTCCATTTGCTCTGAGCAGTTGAAGACATAGACCATGGTGCCCAGGGCTCGCCCCAAGTCTTTGGTGGTCTCTGTCTTGCCAGTGCCTGCAGGCCCTGCAGGTGCTCCACTCATGGTCAGGTGCAGTGCCTGGGTCAGGGTGATGTAGCACCTGCCACAGCCAAGCAGCAAGGGGAAAAGGAGAGAAGCTGAGACTTGGTCCAGCAGGTCACAGTAAAACAGCCCAGCAGGCACACAGGAGGAATGCCTGAGCTGAAGGTCCCCTTGGGCATCCATAGAATCAGCCAGTGCCAACCCCCTGCCATAGGCAGGGACACCTCCCACCAGCACAGGGCACTCAAGGCCTCATCCAGCCTGGCCTTGAACACCTCCAGGGAGGTTGTGGAGCACAGAATCACCCAAAGTGATCAAAGAGCAAAGATCAGGTTGGGTGATTCTGTGCTCCACAACCTCCCTGGGCAACCTGTGCCAGTGTCTCACCACCCTCACTGCAAACAACTTCCTNAACTGCCCCCAGGACTGCAGCTGGGGTCTGAGGAGAGCAGAGCCAAGGGGCACAATCCCCTCCCTTGCCCTGCTGCCCACACTGCTCTTGCTGCAGCCCAGCACACAGTTGCTGTCTGGGCTGCACTCACACTGCAGCCTCATCTTGAGCTTTTCCTCACCCCACACCCCCAGGGCCTGTTCCTCAGGGCTGCTCTCAGCCATTCCCCACCCAGCCTGGAGCTGTGCTTGGCATTGTGCCTACCCAGCTGCAGGACCTTACACTTGGCCTTGGTGAAAGTCCTGAGGTTGGCCTGGGCACAGCTCTGCAGCCTGTCCAGGTCCCTCTGGATGGATCCCTGCCCTCTAGCAAGTGACTGTGCCACACAGCTTGGTGCCAGCTGCACACTTGCTGAGGCTGCACTGATTCCTCTGCCCATGGCACTGACAAAGATGTCAAACAGCAGTGGTGCCAGCACTGACCCCTGAGGGAGCCACTTGGCACTGGTCTCCTGGTGGGCACTGTGCCCTTGATCACCACTCCATGAGCAGCTCTGCCCAGCTCCCTCTGCTCCAAGAGTTACTTAACCTCCACCAAGGTCACCACAACCTCTTTGGCCCTCACACCACTCATGGCTATGGAGCCCATGCCAGACAGGGTGGCAGGAGGTCAGCTCTGCTGAGAAACCTCCCCCTTGCTTCCAAAGGGATCACATTCTGCAGCCTGGCAGAGGCCTGCCCAGGGGCAGGCAGTGACACAGCCTGGATGCTTTTTCTTACCTTGGAAGAAGAAGAGTGTGGCCAGCAGCTGGAAGGAGGTTCTCCTGCCCACCTGCTCTGCCCTACTGAGGCCACATCTGCAGTACTGTGGCCAGCCCTGGGCTTCCCAGATTAAGAGAAAGAAGGAACTACAGGAGGCAGCCAGAGGGAGGCTTAGGGAGCTGGCAGAGAATGCCACTCCACATGCAGCAAGGCCCAGAGCTGCTCCAGCACACCAGGGAGGTGCCTCCATGTGGGTGTCTGCACTCTCTGTCCAAACCACAGAGCTTTAAGAAGGACATAGAACTGCTGGGGCAGGTCCAGAGGAGGACTCTCAGAGGCCTGGAGAACCTCTCCTACAAAGCCAGGTTGGGAGGGTTGGAGCTGTGCAGCCTGGAGAGGAGAAGGCTACAGGGAGACTTCAGAGCTCCATTTCAGTGTCTGAAGGGGAGCTGCAGGCAGGCTGGGGAGGGTCTGCTCAGAAGGGGCTGTGGGGATAGGATGAGAGACAATGGTTTGGAACTGGAGCAGTGCAGAGTTAGGTTGGACCTCAGGAGGAAGCTGTGCCCAGTGAGGGTGGGCAGAGCCTGGAGCTGCCCAGAGCCTGCAGACATCCAGGGTCAGGCTAGACAAGACCTTGAGCAACCTGCTCTAGTTGCAGGTGTCCCTGCTGCCTGCTGAGGGGTTGGCTTGGAGCTGGCAGAGGGGAGATTGAATCTGGAGATGAGGAAGACATTGTTGAGAATAAGGGTGGGGAGAGCCTGGCACAGGTTGCCCAGGGAGGTTGTGGAGCACAGAATCTTTGATCATGTTGGGTGATTCTGTGCTCCACAACCTCCCTGGAGGTGTTCAAGGCCAGGTTGGATGAGACCTTGAGCAGGGTCCTGTGTGGCAGGGCCCAGCTGTGCTGCTGCTGCCAGCCTTACCTGTCTGTCAGGGGGGTGATCACCAGCCGAGGGGTGTTGCCAAGGTACTCGTAGGAGTACAGGAACTGGGCATCACAGATGTTGGCAAAGCAGTGCCCCTCTTCATCTGCCCACCTGTGCCGGAGCTGGGACAGCCAGGTGAATGCCTGGGCATTGTCCACCTGCAACAGAGCCAGAAGCACCATCAGGGCAGAGCTGGGCACCTCAGGCACACACAGTTTGGGCACCAAAGCTGCTGGGAGGTTGGCATCAGGGGTGGGTAGGTCCCTGCTGTGCAGGCAGCTGTGGAGAGGTAGGGCACCTCCCTGCCAGCTGCTGGGAAACATCACCTCCCCATCCAGGGTGCTGCTGAGAGACCAGAGGGTGACTGCCTAAGGGAGCAGCACCAGAAGGCAGAAGGAGCAGCAGGCCCTGAAGAGCCTTTTGCCTCTTCTCCAGGTGGGTAGCCAGCAGGTCAGGGGAGGCTTTTCTGCCCCTCTGCTCTGCCCTGGTGAGGCCACCTGTGGAGTGCTGGGTCCAGTTCTTCCTACAGCAGCCCATGGAGGATGGTGCAAGCAGAGGGACAGGTGAGCTGAGCAGCAGGTAGCCATGGCACAGTCATGTGCTGCATGGCCAAGAATGCCACTGGGGGCATGCAGAAGAGTGTGGCCAGCAGAGGTTCTCCTTCTCCTCTACTCTGCCCCAGTGAGGCCACATCTGGAGTGCTGGGCACAGCTCTGGGCTCCCCAGGTCCAGAGGGACAGGGAAGTGCTGGAGAGAGTCCAGGGCAGGCTGCAGAGCTGCTGAGGGGCCTGGAGCAGCTCTGGGAGCAGCAAAGGCTGAGAGCCCTGGGGCTGAGAGCCTGCACAAGAGCAGCCCCAGAGGGCAGCTGAGCAGTGCTCAGCAAGAGCTGAAGGAGCTGTGGGGGGCAAGAGCCTGGGGCCAGGCTCTGCTCAGTGGTGCCCAGGGCCAGCACAAGGGGCAGTGGGCACAGACTGGCACCCAGGAGGCTCCATCTGAGCAGCAGGAGAAAGTTGTTTGTTGTGAGGGTGCTGGAGGCCTGGAGCAGGCTGCCCAGAGAGGCTGTGGAGTGTCCTTGTGTGCAGAGCTTGCAAGGCCAGCTGGGCACTGTGCTGCTGGGTAAGCTGCTGTGGGTGCCCTGCTGGAGCAGGGCTGGCACTGCATCATCTCCAGAGGTCCCTTCCAGCCCTCCCCATGTGTAGCCATAGCTGAGCCTGCACCCAGCACCACCCAACACAACTCCATCTCCCAACAGCACAGGGTCACACTCACTCCCAGTGTGACAAACCCCTCGGTGCTGCAGGGCCAGAGCACAGAGCAGCCCTTCAGGCTCATGGGGCCCTTCTGCCTCCTCAGCCCAAGCAGTGCAGAGGTAAATCCAGCCAGGGGAGTGCTGCTGGCACAGCCTCCTGCCCGCCTGCCACCCACCTTCTGCGCGATCAGCTTGGCCACCACGTCGCGGGCGTGCACGTCGATGGTGCAGATGGTCATCACCTTCTGCCTGTCCCCCTGGGAGAGCTGCCCCAGCAGCATGCTCACCAGGCTGTTCAGCTGGGCCACCTGCTTCTTGTGGTACTCCTTCAGGGCGTTCTCATAGCCTTCCTCCACCCTGGAGAAGGCAATGCCAACCTCGGTCGTCCACCAGATCTGGCTGCAGGTGAGAGCCACCTAGGGAGAGGGGAGAGCAGCAGAGCCTCCTGATGGCTGCCAGCTGAGGGCTGAAGTGCCTGTGCCAGGAAGTGTTCTCTCACACAGCAGGCAGGACAGGAGGGCTCTGCCACATGGGGTTCAGGCAGAACCTCAGGTCAGGAGCAGACACCTTCAGCAGATCCCCCTCAGTAACCCTGCAGCTTTCACAGGCTCAGCACAGCAGCAGCTGAGACCAGGAGGCTGCCAGAGCTGCATCTGAGGGGCTCTTTGCCCTCACTAGGCCTCAGCACTTTGTTTTCCTGCTGCAGCTCTCACTTCTCAGCATGCAGAGGCCTCTCATGACCCACGGGTGCAGCAGGCACAGCCCAAGCCCCCAAATCCTGTATGCCAACCAAGAGCATATGCCCTCCAAGCCCCCATCAGAGCATGCAGCTCAGCCTGGAAACTCCATCAGGAGCCTGCCAGGGCAAAGCACAACTCATCCTTCCTCCCTGCTGGATGGCACAGCGGAGGCCAGAACCACCCCCAGCCGCAGCAGGAGGCCATCACTGGGAGAGGGTAGGGTCAGAAGTGGAGGGGAAGCCCAGAGCTGCCTTTCCCAGGGCAGCTGTGTGGAGGTGAGCAGCAGAGGCAGTACCTGGGCAGGGTAGTCAAGGAGCCACTGCTCCCTTGGCTTCTCCTCGTAAGCCAGCACCGCTTCTGCCAGCTGCGCCCGCACCGTGCCCCGCATGCAGCCCAGCAGCTGGGCCAGCCAGACCTCCACCTGCAGGGGAAGCACAGCAACACACTGGCTTGCTCCAGCACCTCTGCTAATCAGTCACAGACTGCACGGGCCTGCAAGGGACCCTCCAAGGGCCAAGCCCCCTGCAGGCAGCAGGGACACCTCCGGCCACAGCAAGGCTGACCTCGAATGTCTGCAGGGATGGGACCTCCACCACCTCCCTGTGCCCCTCCCCACCCTCACTGGGCACAGATTCCTCCTGAGGTCCAACCTAACTCTGCCCTGCTCCAGCTCCAAACCATTGCCCTCATCCTGTCCCCACAGGCCCTTCTGAACAGTCCCTCCCCAGCCTGCAGGGCTCCTGCAGATACTGAAATGCAGCTCTGAGGTCTCCCTTCGGCCTTCTGAGGCTTTTGCAGCCCACAGTGAAGACAGACAGTGGCACAAGCAGCTGGAGTCAAACAAGCCTCACAGCCTCCTGCAGACAGGGTGGTCTGAGCCAGATCTGCAGGACTGGGTCTGCTTCCAGACACCAGGAAGAGAAGACAGATTGCTTTGATCTCCAACTGTAGGAGAAAGCAAAGTGAGCTCCAGTGATGAGCACTGTAATTCAGAGTGTTCCACCTCCAGGCCATGGCAGAATCACTGCTGAGACTTGGGCACGACGTGCCAGCTGCAGGACAGAGCTGCTGTCAACCTTGGGAAGCCAATCCTGCTCCACTGGGTATGGCACAAGCTAAGCTCTCCCTCTGAAGATCATTTAAAAGCTGAGCTCCATTGGTGGGGAGCTCAGGAGCTGGCATCATGGAATCCAGCTTCCTACAGCAGCCCATGGAGGATGGTGCAAGCAGAGGGACAGGTGAGCTGAGCAGCAGGTAGCCATGGCACAGTCATGTGCTGCATGGTCAAGAATGCCACTGGGGGCATGCCGAAGAGTGTGGCCAGCAGAGGTTCTCCTTCTCCTCTACTCTGCCCCAGTGAGGCCACATCAGGAGTGCTGGGCACAGCTCTGGGCTCCCCAGGGCAAGAGGGACAGGGAAGTGCTGGGCAGAGTCCAGGGCAGGCTGCAGTGCTGCTGAGGGGCCTGGAGCAGCTCTGGGAGCAGCAAAGGCTGAGAGCCCTGGGGCTGAGAGCCTGCACAAGAGCAGCCCCAGAGGGCAGCTGAGCAGTGCTCAGCAAGAGCTGAAGGAGCTGTGGGGGGCAAGAGCCTGGGGCCAGGCTCTGCTCAGTGGTGCCCAGGGCCAGCACAAGGGGCAGTGGGCACAGACTGGCACCCAGCAGGTTCCATCTGAGCAGCAGGAGAAAGTTGTTTGTTGTGAGGGTGCTGGAGGCCTGGAGCAGGCTGCCCAGAGAGGCTGTGGAGTGTCCTTGTGTGCAGAGCTTGCAAGGCCAGCTGGGCACTGTGCTGCTGGGCAAGCTGCTGTGGGTGCCCTGCTGGAGCAGGCTGGCACTGGATGGTACCCAGAGGTCCCTTCCAATCCCTATCATTCTGTGATTCTGCATTTCACACCTGATCTCAGCCCCTGAAAGAGGAAGGTGTGGCAAAGGAGAACCTCTGCTCCTGCAAGCAATGCCCCTCAGAGGCTCTGTGCAGCACCTGGGCTCAGTCTGCACTCCTCCTCCCAGGGCTGCCTGTGACAAGCTGCAAGGCTCAGCTTCAGCACCTCCCAGCAAAATGCAGTTAAAAGAAGGCCACAGAGCTTCCCCCCACAGGGCACTCTGACATCTCCAGCCCAGCTCAGTGAGTGGCAGCAGGGGGATGTGGTGTGAGGAGGAATGAAGTTGCACTGCATCTCCTCCAGCCTTTCTCACCCTTAAAGGAGCTGTGAAGCTCTAAGCCACCTTGGCCACACAAGGGGCAGCAGAGCAGACTGGACAGTTTTGGAAGCAGGGCCTATTGTGCCAGGGCAAGGGAGGGGTGGCTTGGACATCCCACTCCTCTGCAGCCACAGAGCTGAGCTGAGCCCCACTGGCTGCATGTGCAGGAGGTGAGAGCTGGCAAGTAAAAGAGCAGCAAGAGCAGAGGGAAGGCCTTGCTCAGAGGGGCAGGAAGGGTGCCCTTGATCCTGCCCAGAGGGCATGGTGTTGCCTGGCATGGAGGCAAGAGGGGCTGCAGGCAGCAGTAGATGGGTGTGGGCAGGCTGCCACAGTGACATGCTGAACTTGGGTGCCCCTGGGGCTTCTTCTCACTGCCTCCATAGGCTGGCTGGGAGCAGTGGTGACCAGAAACCACTGATGCCCACCATGGGTGCATCTGTGGTCAACACAAAGGCAATAGATCTTGTGCCATCCATGTGGTAGACTTCATACAGCCTGGAGAGGAGAAGGCTCCAGGGAGAGCTTCTGGAGGCCTTGCAGTGCTTCAAGGGCTGAGCAGAGAGCTGGGCACAGAGCTTGGAGCAGGGCCTGTGGGGACAGGCCAAGGGGGGAGGCTTTGAGCTGCCAGAGGGAGATGGAGAGTGGAGAGAAGGGAGAAATGTTTGGGCCTGAGGGTGGGCAGAGCCTGGCCCAGGCTGGGCAGAGAGGTGGGAGCTGCCCCATGGCTGGCACCACTGCAGGGCAGGCTGTGTGGGGCTGTGAGCAGCCTGCTCTGGTTGCTGGCTGCAGGGGGTTGCACTGGATGAGCTTTGCAGGTGCCCTCCCACCCAAGCCAAGCCATGCCATGCCATGCCATGCCATGCTGTGCCCTCCCACCCAAGCCATGCCATGCCATGCCATGCCATGCTGTGCCCTCCCACCTGGCCGCTGCAGTCGCAGGACTGGCTGAAGCTGACAAACTCCTCCTCTGCACTGTACATTCCCAGGCCAATCTTGGTTGGCTTCTGCTCAGAATCCAGCTGGAATTCCACCTTGGCCAAGCTGTCAAAGAGTTTGGGCAGGTGATGCTGCACCTGCCAAAGGAATTGGATCACCAAAGTGCCTGGGCAGGCCCAGAAGAGTAGAGCTCAGCATGCATGGGCCAGGCAGCCTCAGGCTGACAGAGCATAGAAGCATAGAATGGTTTAGGTTGGAAGGGACCTCAGAGCTCAGCCAGTGCCAACCCCCTCCACAGGCAGGGACACCTCCCACTAGCACAGGGCACTCAAGGCCTCATCCAGCCTGGTCCTGAACACCTCCAGGGAGGTTGTGGAGCACAGAATCACCCAAAGTGATCAAAGAGCAAAGATCAGGTTGGGTGATTCTGTGCTCCACAACCTCCCTGGGCAACCTGTGCCAGTGTCTCACCACCCTCACTGCAAACAACTTCCTCCTCACATCCACTTTCAATCTCCCCTCTCACACTTCAAACCCATTCCCCTTGTCCTGCCATTCCCAGCCCTTGGCAATAGTCCCTCCCCAGCCTTCCTGCAGCCCCCT
>VWYK01125570.1:7907-42067 GCA_013399775.1 Semnornis frantzii | reverse complement strand
GCCTGCCTGCACCCCTTGGGTTTAAACTGAAGTCAGCATATTGCAACATCTACAGATATGGTCTTAAAAAGCCCATCCCAAGTGCTCAGCTGGTGAGAGCAGTGACACTCCAGTCCTTCAGTGTGCTTTTGAGAACTTGGCATGGAGGCCTCTGGGGCTTTTATTTGTTTAAGGCTTTTAGAGCTGAGATAAAAGTAATGATCAGAGTGTCTTAATCACTCATAATAGCTGGTTAAGGAAATGAGAACTTTGAGCAGAAACTTGATAGCCCAGAAAGTTGCTTTCCATCTTCCCTGTGATCTGAGTGGATTGCTAGCTAAAGAGTGAGTCGGTGTCGGTAAGTGTCCTTATGTCAAGTGCCAGCTGCCCAGGGCCTGAGTTTGTAGTCTCAGATGTTTTTAATGACATGTTATGTGTCCAACTTCTTAGGTGTAGGTAGGTGTTTTGTTTTTTTTTTCTCCAGGTGTTTATTCAATAATATACAAATTCAAGAGAAATGTCATGGTAATGGATTCCCACAGCTTTGACTTTTCTGAGATATGAGGAATGGTCAAATGTTCCTTTTTGAGTTAGGAATGTTTACATCAATGAGTTGATTCTTCCTGTGTCCTTCCCTATTGTCTCACCCAGCAAACCTGAAAGCTTTTTCCTCTCATGGGAGACAGGCCAAGAAAGTTAAGACTTGACTTTGGACACTTGGTTCTGCTGCCTTACCTAAGAGAGGTGGATTGGTTTCAGACTGTGGTGCCCAAGAAGTGTTTTGCCTGGCGGTAGGTTGGATGAGACCTTGAGTGACCTGTACTAGTGGGAGGTGTCCCTGCCTATGGCAGGAGGGGTTGGAACTGGATGAACTTTGAGGTCTGTTCCAACCTTACCACTCTATGATTCTGTGTTTGTTTTTTTTTTTTTCCCCCTTAGCTCACTTCTTTCCCTTCAACCAAATTAATTTTGCTTTGGTTGGTTGGTTTTGATTTAATTTGTTTTGGGGGGTGGATGTTTGTTTGCTGAGCCAGAGATCTCCATACATAAATTTGAGTCTATGGAGATGCCATCCCAGATTGTAAGGGATGATAGAGGTACCTGGCTCTAAGTGAAAAAACCTGAATGCAAAAATTCATTGGTGCCTTGGGTGAAATTTGGATGTCATACGTTGATGACAGATGTGCTCTTGTCACAACATGTGGTATGAATGCAAAGGGGTTGTGAAATAAGTAGAAAAAGTTTCCAAGAAGGTTTCTTTTTTGGTTTATTTTGTTTGTTTGTTTGTTTTCAGCTAAGCAGTGGTAGAATTTCTGGTTAATGTCTGAAGGCTGTCGAGAACGTGTATTAGCTGGAGAAGGATGCTTCCTATTTTTTCATTTGTTAGCACTAAATCAAGAAATGCATTTACTGGTTTTATTTCCTCTCTCTCCTCCTATTTTTGGAGTCTCCTAATTCTAATTTTATATGTATATCTGTGTGTTTAGAAATGTAAATACAGGCAGAATCTGTTGCTTTCCCTGGACTGTAGTGGTCTTTCACCCCCCAGGACCGTTTGTTCTGAGCAATGGCTGGAGCGATAGTGACATCACAAACATTTGTGTTGGCATTCCTTCCTCAGGGAGGATTCTGAAGGCTGACAGTGGTGAAGATGACTAAGTAGAGAAAGATTTATGTGGAAATCTTATTAATGCCCATAGAAGAGAGAATGAAGGCATAAGAAATTTGGCTGCAAATAACCAAAAAATGCTCTGTGCTTAGAAGCATTTGGCACAGCTCCATCATGCCTTTTTGTGGGAACTGACTCTTTGTCTGGCCTAATCTTGACCTTTTTTTTTTTGTTTGTTTTTATGATTGCTAAAGACTTCCACTTTTCCCAAACTTTCTCACAGTAGAATAAAATGAATTTTCATGTCAGTAATGCACAAATCAGTTAATTATTCCAAAGACAATGTGCAACAATGTCTCACCCTGTTTCTCAGCAAAGACTTAATGGTAGCCTTGCTGTGAGACTTTTCACTACCACCAAATGTCCCTGGATGTTACATGGTGCTCGTAATCAAAGCAGTTTGTAATGAAGGGGAAGCATTTTTCTGCTACAGAACGTGATGACTAGAAAGAAATTGCATCAGAGATGTGAAGTTGCGTTTCAGTTTTCTGGTGCTAGAATGTAAAACGTACCCAGACTCTTAAAGATCAGGATCTGACCTTCATAGTGGGGGTCCAGCTGTTGATAATGGTTTATGGTAGATGTTTCTAGTGGGAATCCATTTTTGCTTCAGCTTCCTGGAAGCAGAAATTTAGCAACTAATTGAGCATTATGTGTTTGCTCTGCTCTATGTATACACTCACTTTACCCAGCCTGTAGCTCTTGGGAGTCTCACATTGCTGTCAAGGCTCCCAAGAGCAGTGTCCTGCTTGGCATATCTAGTACTCCTTTCACATTTGCTGTGGGCAGAAGTCCCTTTGTCATATTGCTGGACAACCTCCTTCACTTCTAAGTCAGTCAGTTCAACCCAGGGGGTGCTGAATATTGAAATACTGTGTGCAACAACAGCAGGGCAAGCTCAGTGCCTCTTGGGAAAGACTTGACAGCAATCAGTTGAAAGAGTCTTCACAGCAATTTTGATGTTGGCCTTGGGAAAGCTATCTGTGGTGCTCGTGTATGCTATGGTGCATGCTCTCGTCTGTGCAGCTACAGTAAGGTTTTCTGATTAGAAAATTCATCTTGATTTTTGCTATAATACGTCATACATGCAAGCAAAAACCTTCTATGAGTGAAATACCTGCATGTGTTTTCATGTTTAGATCGAACTTTATTCAAGTCTGTGCCCATTACCTCTTGCCCTGTTGTTGGGCACCACTGAAAAAAGGACAAGTCTCGTTTTCCTGGCAAACCACCCTTTAAAATATTTATAGGCATTGATAAAACACCCTCTAGGTCTTCTGTTCCCTAGACTAAAAAGGTATCTTACAAGATGAGACCTGGCGAGGGCAGAGTAGAGAGGGAGGAGAACCTCCTTCGACCCACTTACCACAGTCTTCTTGATGCACCCCAGGTTGCCATTGGTCTTCTTGGCCACAAGGGCACTTTGCGGGCTCATGGTCATTCTGTTGCCCACCAGGACCCCCAAGCCTGTTTCCATAGAGCTACTCTCCAGCAGGTCAGCCCCTAACCTGTACTGATACATGGGGTTATTTCTCCCCAGGGGCAGTACCCTACACTTGCCCTTATTGAACTTTGTAAGGTTACTCACTGCCCAAGTCTCCAACATGTCCAGGTCATGCTGCACGGCAGCACAGCCTTCTGGTGTGTCAGCCACTCCTCCCAGTTCCATGTCATCAGCAAACCTGCTGATGGTACATTCTATCCCTTCATCCAGGTCATTGATTGAACAGGACTAGGCCCAGTACTGATACAGACCTNCTAAGACAGACCTGCAACGAGGCTCTGTGCCACTGACCATGACCCTCCTAATTCTGTCTTCCAGCCAGTGTTCAAATCACCCTACTGTCCATTCATCTAACCCACACTTCCTATGCTTGCTAATGAGGGTGCTGTGGAAGGTGGTATTGAAACCCTTGCTGAAGTCAAGGTAGACAACGGCCACTGACTTCCCATCATCTATCCACCCAGTTATGCCCTCATGGAAGCCTATCACATTAGTCAGACATGACTTCCCTTTCGTGAATCCACATTCACTGCTTCTGATAACCTTTGAGATGATGCTCAGAACAAGCTGTTCCATAATCTCTCCAGGGATGAAGGTCAGGCTGACTGGCCTGCACTTTCCTGGGCCTTTTTTCATGCCATCTTTGAAAGACTGGAGCAATGTCGGTGTCCTTTCTGTCCTCTAGTACCTTTCTGTACTGATGGAGAGTGGGCCAGCAATGACTTCTGCCAGCTCCCTCAGCACAGATTGCATTCACAGATTGCATTGGGTTGGAATGGACCTTCAAAGGTCATCTTGTACAACCCCCCTGAAGTGAGCAGGGACACCTTCAATTATATTAGGCTGCCTGAGGCAACATCAAGTCTGGTCTTGAATGTCTCCAGGGACAGGGCCTCAACCATATTCCTGAGCAACCTGTTCCAAGTATTTTACTGCTCTCATAGTAAAGAGCTTCCTCCCATCTGATCAAAATCTACCCTGCTTCAGTTTAAAATCATTGCCCCTTGTCTTGTCACTGCAAGCTCTTCTAAACAGTCCTTCCTCAGCCTTCCTGTTGGTCTTCTTCAGATATTGAAATGTAGCTATGACGTCTCTCCAGGCTGAACAGCACTCACGGGTCCATCTCATCTGGACCCATGCACTTGTCGATATCTGGTTTATTTAATTGATCTCTAACTTGATCCTGCTCAACCAAGGGAAGGTCTTCCCTCCTCTCTTTTTCTTTCTTTTTTCCTGGTTATCTCCAAAGTCAGTGACTCTCAAAGGCTGACTGAGCAGTAAAGACTGAAGTAGAGAAGTCGTTCAGTAACTTTGCTTTCTGCACCCTCTGTCGCCGTGGCGCCTGCCTCATTCCAAAGTCAAGACATTATGTTTTAGATCTTTAATTGATCCATGGACCAGGGAGCATCTTGTGCTTTTTTTGTGTATGGTTTTTTCCCAGCAAGTACAATATGCAGAGGTCACTCCTGATGTGAGCACATGTTGATTTTGAAATAGGAAGCAGTGAATTAGTTTTTAACGCTGTTTTATGATGAAGTTCATGGTCTTTATTTGTTCACTGCTGCTTCTCGAAGGTGTGTGGCTTTTAGGCCTGCTGGTAGCACTGCCAATGACTGTAACTTTTTCAGAAGAACAAAGGAACAACGAAATAAAGAAGAAAATAAGAAAGAATCCCTATCTGAGTGAGAAGATCAATTGTATTTTCCAGTGTTTGCCAGAGAGAAATACATTTACTGCAAACGCTTGCTTGTGAACCTGGAGAGACAGCTCCCAGGAACTGGTCTTTGGCCCCTGTCCCTCATCTGGTAGCAGTGTGAAGTTTCCTGCTTGAGCAGTTTTAGGTGGGATTAATATCCTGCAAGTGGTTCGTTGGCCAGGAAGTGGAGTTGTTATCTGGGATTTGAAATTCCAGGTCTGTGCTCTAGTGATGTGTTGGGAACACTTACTGTGCTCCTCAGGATCCTGATATGGCATAGCCCTTTTTAGTAACTCTTGCTAAGATTTTAGGGCTATGATCTCCACTTGTCCTCTACTCCTATTCTTGCACTTGCGTTTAATTTTTGAGAGCAGCAGTGCTGCAAGAAAACACATTTCCTCAAGGCTGAGGTTTTGTTCAGTGGCTCTGCCAGGTGCTTCCAAGCGTAGCTGCAGGTTCTGAAATCTTACTCCTTTGCTGTTTGAGTACCAAATGACAAATTGATGTCCCCTCCACTAATCTTAGAATTTGTGTTCTCCTTATCTGTAGAAAACCCAGCAGAATTTTGGCTAATGCATTCAGCTTGTGCTGAACTTGGTGAGCAGTAAGGACATCTGGCACTTTGGAAGAAGGAATATGCTGACAGATGAATCCTGTGCCAGCTTTCATGTGAAGTGCTGCTGTGGAAAAGAAGAATCTGGTGTTAGTTCTTGCCTGGACTAGGCCCTTGGTCTGGTACTGGAATTGCTGGCTGGGTTTTCATGGGGAGCTTCTTGGAGCTGCTGCCTTACAAGTTAAAGGGCTGCAGTGTGTCTCTGTTGTTTATTGGCGGCTGAGACTGTGGGAGACTCTGAGAGCCCTTGCTGTTGGGTGGCACATACCTCATTGCCATACTTGAGGCAACTGAAATGTTAATTTGAGCAAAGTGAATTAGTGCTGTGTTCTTCTTTCCCACCTACTATCCTTGCTTCAGCTGCGTCATTTACCTGAGACCAGCTAGCTTCAGCTGATGCTAGATGAGTGTGCAGAGATATTTGGGTAAAAGTGATCCCAGTGAGATCCAAGTGAAGGGAAACTGTTGTTCTCAGTCTCCTTTGTTTGCCTTGGAGGGCAAATGCATTGCATTTGGTCTCTTCTGGATGAAGCCTAGAAGTCCAGAGGTCCCTTGAATTCTCCTCCCTGCTTTGTATATGCAAACAACATTCTTTGAGAGAACTAGAGGGTGGAAAGGACTGAACAGACCCCCCCTTCTTTCCTAATGTGTCAGAAGATACCAGTGGAAAATAATGTGCTCTCTGTCTGCTGGTGCCTGATTGCTTGTCATAATTTTTTGTTTTGTAGGAAAATAAACCTGGGTTGGATGTTGGGAAAAAACTTTTTTAACAATAACGGTAGTAAAGCATCACAACAAACTATCTAGGGAAATTTCATGTGTGTACACAGAGGTTCTTTTACAATAGCCTTTAGATGTTTTTCAAAGTGGGTCTAGGTACCTGTGTTTTCCTGGGCAAACGTAGTTGCTGCTGCCACTGTTTTCTGCCTTGGCTGCACCACTGCTGCCTGCATCTCTATGTGCTGTTCCTCCCGACTGCTGGCCAGCATCCTCATGCAGTGAGAATTCCTGCTGTTGGGATCTGTGATGGTTTGGGAGTTACCTGGCCCCGGACACTTTGGAAAATGACCCAGACTAGGCTCAGCCAGCTGGAAGTTCAAGACTGAAGCTCTATTTACAGCTCAGCACAATGTACAAGCAGATATACACTATATACATGACTATTCAAAGAAATATACAAGTTAAAGGTAATACAGAAACACAATTCCCCTCCCAGAAATCAGAGTCCCCAGGAGGGGCTTCTGACCACCCTTCCACCTTCTCCTCACCCCTATACCTTACCCCAAGGTTTGCCTCACACAGAAGGTGAGTTTGGAGGAGGGGCCAGGGGAGTTAGAAGGAAAGCGGTTAGTGGGGTTACTCAGCAGAGAGGAGAAAAACCTAGACAGCGTGAGACGCTGCGCCCGAGAGACTGCAAGCCCGAGTGTCTTATCTTTGTTTTGTATTCTTTTCTTAAACATCTCAGCAAGCCTATGAGTGAAGTAGACATCACCACTGTTTCCTTTTCACAGCCTATAGTATATTTTCCTTCATTAAAATATTCCAATTAGCCTCAAACCAGCACAGGATCCAAAGCCCAACCAGTAAGCCTCATTTATGTTCCATTTGGTGCCCAATGTGCAATGTTAATGTTACCCTGGAGCCAGGGGCTTGCAGTCTAGGTGCTTGCTCTTTGACTGGGTTACTGGAGAACAGATCATTCCTGGTGTCTCTTCTGCTTTTGCCTTTGACTGATGCAGGAGCTGCTATGCTGTATGGTTTGCTTTATCAAGTTGTGATTGGTGGCAGGTGTTTGCGGGTTCGTGTTTATTGTTACTATTATTGTCATTGTTGTTGTTATTTTTTTTCCTCTTCAATTACAGTGTTTGAGAGTCAGGTAGGCTCCTAATTGCCTTTTTTTTGGCCAAGCTACAAGCTGATTTATCAAGATCACTTGTCAGCTTAATGCTTTTATGGCTGCCAAGAGAGTGCTATGTGGTGTAAGTGAGATGAAGTGCCTGGGATTTGTTAGGCTTTGCTTGTAGGGTGGTTTCTTAGCAGCCAGATAAGAGAGAGCGGTTTGAAGGATGCGAAGGACACCCAAGGGCCAGACCTCCCAGCCCCTGCTCACATGAGTTAGCAGCATTGGACTTTGGAGAGAGCTCCTGCAGGAGGAAGGGCTTGGAGCTGGGTGGCTGTAGGCTGCAGCACGTTCTGCACATCACACCCTGCTGCCCAGCCCAGTAATTCTTGTCTGCTTGGTTTTTACTATGCTTGTTGTCAGTTTGTAGTTGTTTGGTTCTGGTGTTTTTTTTATATTTGCTTGTTTGGGTGTTTGTCTGTTTTCTTTGGTTGGGGTTTTTGTTTGGCTTTAGTTTGGTTTTAGTTTGGTTTATTTTGTTGGTTTTGGTTTTTTTCTTTGTTTCCTTTTTGAAGTAATTTCATTCTGAACTAACTGGATGGTTCTTAAAGACTGTTGAAATCTCAGCATGCCAGCTGTAAGATTGCTTAACTTCGGGAGATAATCTTACCTGGGGAAGACCTTTGAATGCATTGACTGTCAGTAGGAATAGGTCAGGTCCCTCCAGGTTAACTGTGCTTTAAGTACCTGGTTAGTGGGGCCTGTAATAGAAGTCCCCTTTTACATTGTTCTAAATCCTCTTAGAAAAATCAACTAGCTCTCTTGTTAAGGCTGATCAGCATAGCAATAAGGCAGCTGTTGTGGCTGTCGGAAGTTTCCAGAAAAACCTACATTTAGAGTGAGTTTCTGAGCTTGATTAGTTGTTGAAACTCAGTGGGCTATGGCAGTGCAGTCTGGTCTCTGGTTTCTCCTTGAGGTCTAGAAAGAATGTTGAGTTTGGGCCTGAGAACTAGTTCAAAGTTGTATTTTAAGTAGGTGGATGACACTTGGGGGAAATAAGTTATGACAAGAACTAAGATTTTCATAATTCTCCTGCAAGTCACATGATTAAAAAAAAAAAATGTTTTGATGCATCAGTCTTGAACAATAAATCCCTTCCTTCCTATGCTGGACTCCATAACTCAGCAGTGGAAATACTGGGGAATGTCATTTGGAAGTGATGCTGACATCCTGACTGTATAGATGGCTTAAAATACTTGGCTAAAACTACTTCCAAATTCATCTATAGCTTTGAAATTTCAAAACTAAATAGCTTTGTGCTTTACTAAAGCTTCTTCAGGTGATTCACCTTCCTGAACTGGGGCAGCAGAAAGAAAAAACCCTCAACCAATATTGCCCAGGCTCAGGCTTCTCTCATTCTGGCACTTGCATTAGTGAGCCTGCAGTGTGCAGCGATGTTAACTGAATTGCCTACTTGACACCTCTGATTCTCCCCAGTGTGGTGAAGCTTTGTGCAGTCTGGAATGTCCTGGGGATCCTGGGTTCCCAAGGAGGAGAACAGGCTTGTGCTGTCAGCTCAGCAGTACAAGTGCAAATGGCAAATTTCAGGACCAGGATGGTGTTCATAGGGCATTTGATTGCAAAACAGCAGTGCTTATATATCTAATAAATATAGATGTACACTTTTAATTGGTCTGTGACCAAATGCAGGCCTATTAATGGATGAAAATACAGGAAGAGGGGAAATAAAGCACCACAGCTGTCAAGATTGACATGAAAATAAATATTATTCTAGTAATCAGAGGAAATTCTTTGTAAAGCATGTAGAAGAAAGGTATTTAACCCACTTCAAGGATTTCCTGCCCAGCTATATCAGAAGAAAATCAGACAGACTTCTCCTCCTGCCCCCCGCCAAGGGTCACTTTTAGATTGCTGTTTCTCCCCTCCTTCATTTCTGTTGATGTTGGGGGTTTTGTTTGCTTTAGATGTTTTTATTATCTCTTGCTAAATGCTTCTTAACTGATTTATTTGTTTTGACCTGGCATCTAAACCCGGATCTAAAAAGTGCAACTGGGTTAAATCTGGCTCTTAAAACGTCACTGCGGGTTCATCTTGTTGGATTTCAGCTGCCTTAGGGTGACACTTTGCTTAGGATCCTGCAAGTCTCTAAACCTTTTCCATATTCCATTATTTTTGTATTTGATTTTTTGAACTGTTTCATAACATTCACGCTTCAGTTTTCTGTCAAAAGGTAGAGTAAACAAAATGCAGCCAAAGGCTTTTATTAGGTGGAAAAAAAATAAGAAAAGAATTTAAAAAAAAAGGAAAATACTAATGAAATGGATGCTCTACTTTCAGCTGCCCAGTTTCCCATTTCTTGTTGGCAGAGACTCTGCTAAGAAGGCTTTCCTCTCAATGTGTATCTCACACCACAGACATACCATTTATCTGCAGGGGATGATATTAATAATTCAAAGAGAGACGAGAAATAAAAACAAATTTTCTTCACATCATACATGACCAGGTTTGATTAAAAATAATTTCCCCCTTGAAAAAAAAGAAATCAAATATTATTTCTGAATGAAACTGTAGGTGACAGTAGCGGCTGATACTACAAGACAGAAAACCATTTGCAAGAAGTGTAACGAATAATGTTGAAATGCAGCTTTGGCTCTGGCATTTGAAGGAGTGGGAGGTGTCTGCAGCAGTCTGTGGTGAAGGGGCACTTTCTGATTTTTCTCCTCCATCACAGGTGATCTGGTCTCAGCCAGAGCCCAAGACAGTTCTTTCCATTCTTCCCTGGTAGTTAAAAGTACACTCCAAGAGTACATGGAGCTCTTGGGCCCCTAGCCCTTATTGCCTGAATGCAGCAGATGCTGCTTTATGTGGTGGCTGAGCTGTGTGCGTTGCAGTGTGGACAGAGTGAAAGTCCTGTGCCTCCTGGGAGCATGTTGTTTGCTGAGGCTGGGTGGAAGTAGGATGGAGAGAGACAGCAGCTCAGTCACTTGACTGTGCAGGAGCAGGAGTCCACGTGAAGGTAAAGGAAATTACTCTTGATGTGTAAACAGGTCAGGAAATGGCAGGCAGAGGTGGAAAATCCTTGGAGAACTGCACCAGCTGGGTGCTTCTATGCAGCCGCCCTGCATTTTTTGAGGATAAAATTTCAGACTGGGACTCAGATTTGACATCAGTTCTTGCCTGCTACTGTTGTTTGGTGGTTTGTGTCAGAGTGTCTCTGACTTCCATTATAAGTTGAATTAATTTGTCATTTCCCCAGCTTTTGCTTTAATGATTAGATCTCATGGTGTAAGATACATTCTGGGGGAGGATGCTGGAGAGGTGTGCATATGATAATAAGCTGCTGTGCGGGTTTCCACTCTCACAAAGTGTTTGCAGTTGCTGGAAATTCCATAGGCAAATACCTTTGGAGATTCCTAATGCTTTACAGAACTTCAGTGAGATAAAGAGGAGGGAAGAGATTTACTCCACACATGGTACACTCATACCAGACCACCAGGTTTCCAGGGCCTGGCGCATTGTTGTTACATGATGCTACAATAGGATGGTTGGCAGGACAAACTCTTTTTATAAAGAATTCTCTAACATCGTGGTAGATTGCGTGGTGCATGGCCTTAGAGGGACCTGGAAACCCCACCTTGTGCCAGGTTTGCCTGAGATCACAAAATCCATTCCTGCTGATGTACTGGATGCTTCTAAAAGGGATAGGGAAATGTCAGCCAGATGAAGTTTACAGTATGGCATCAGTAACTCCTCTTCGTTAGTCTTTCTGGACCCCAACTGGACAAACTGCAGTTGAGACACCAAAGGATATTCTGTTGGCTAAGGCACTAGTTTGTGCTAACATTAAGTGTTGGTTGGTACACAGTTGTTTCTACAGAGAGATACAAAGTACTGCTACCTCTGGTAGTAGGGTAGCAGTCCCGCTAGAAAGATGTGAATACACACCAAGAAACTGGCTCTAAGACTAGGAGGGATTTCAGGACACGTTCTTTTACAGGATGACTGAAAGAAGGTTTGGTTTGGGGTTTTTTGGTTTGTTGGTTTGGTTTGGTTGGTTCGTTTGATTTTTTTTTTTTGTTTGTCTTGTTGTTTTGTTTCATTTTTTCCCTGCAGTGCCATGCATTTTGCAAAAAGCATTCAGGGTCCTGGCTCGTCGCTCCGCTTGGACTCAAATATTTGTAATATTCAGGAAATAAAAGTTCTGCTGGGCACATTTACTGGGTGAACCCAGCCTGCCTCAGCTCCCTGAGTGTATGGGCAGTTTTGGCTGTCTCATACACTCAAGTGTATCCTCAGCAGGATGGAGCTTACCTGGCTTCATGTGCTGCCTGTACACAGAGTACTGTTGGTGTGATGTCCCTTTGCTTTATCCTACTTCACTCACATTGTTTCTCTGCTTTCTTACTTTCTCTAATTGTGAAGCAACTGCAAAGCCACTGGTTGTGGTCTTTATTGTCATAGTAAGTGCATGAAAATACCTGAAGGCCTGACAGTAACCTTGCATTTGTCATTTAAGTATGTCCCACCCTTTCTTTCCCCTTCAAACCAACTTTTTGGTTTTCTCTTTTTAGTAGCATAGGTCTGAATTACATTATTTGACTAGTGAGCTCAGTTTCTCTCCTGCTTCCAGATATGCTTCTAGATGCCTTGGTGGAGGAATTCCTAGGGGTCACCTATGAGCTACTTGCTGGTGGTAGCTTTCCTGGGGCCGCAGGAGCAGCTAATTGAAAACAAGTTGCAACTGTAATCTGTACTCGTTGACCCACAAGGTGTTGATTTCACTGCTGATGTGCAAGTATCTGTTCCATGGTGTTTCATTTTCTGCTTTAGATTGAAAACTTAAAACTGCTCTGTGACTTGTCTTACCTTACTTGGATAGGCAGGTAACTTTTTCTCCCATGGTTAGCCTGGTTACAGTCCTGCAGTTTGCTGCATGAAGGAAATGCTTTTGTGCTTCGTTGAGATGGTGGTGCTGCAGTTCTGCTTGGGGCTGCTATGGAGCAGCTTGTAGTGCTGTTCTTTAAGCTGTCTGCCTCAGCTGGTGGTATTCAGATTGCTCCCGGAGGCATTAGCAGCCTGGTGTGTGGGTGCTCTGGGCTGCTGGCGTGGGTGGAAGCAGGGCTCTGCACACAAGCAGTTAGCTGTGGCTCAGCTGCTCAGAGGTAACACTTAGTTCAGTTACCTTGGTTTTAACTTTGAAGCACGTGGTAGGTTTCATTAAATTAATGGACTTGTACAAAAACATCAAATACAAAGAGGTATTTTATATTCCAGATGTTTTACATTGCCTCTGTATTTATAAAAGAGATACTTAGAATAAGTCCAAATAGATTTTTGAACAAAACTGAAATTTACTTGGAATGTTTGTTCTGGGGAAAATGCTGGTGGAACTTTTCTTCTGCTTGCTACACATGACTTGTTTCAACAACACTTTATAAGCACATGATAGTGCAGAATTGAGATGTGGGGAAAAGTAGCTTGTCAAAGTTGCTTGTCTGTGTAGAGAAAAACTGCTCTGGCTAGCGTGAGGAATTCTGCTATTAGCTCAGGTAGCAGATGTACCTAACAAGCATTTAAAGGACCTCATTGGAAAAGCCTGTGGTGATGCCGAGGTTTCTGCTGAGTTTCCTTTGAAACAAACAGACAAAAAAGTTTGTGCCGTAAAACTACAAATAATAGTAATAAAATCCTATCTTACTGAAGGTAAAGAAATTCCTCCTGTGTTTTGCTCTGCATGGGCAACAAAAATAGCTTCCTCAGGGATGGGAAATCTGTTTTTTAAGTTCTCCAGGTCTTCCTTTTGATTCAGTGACAGGCACCAACTATCACCACTGAGTCTGGACTTGACTGACATCCTTCACAAGGGATGCAACTGAGGGAGGTGAGATCAGCTCCTCTGATGGATAAGAGGTACAGAGTTAGGCATAGCTTATGTTACCTAGGAATGGGAGGGAATAAGGCAATTCTGAAAGCCTTACAGTCTGTAAGCTATTAATAACTATATTATTTGTCATGCTAGTAACTCTGCCATTGCTGCAGTGGAGGGTGCCATGAGGACTAGTGAAGTCCTGTAAAGTCCATTCCCTTGCCGAGTCTGAATGGCTCAGGACTTGATCAGGTTGCAGGACAGAGGTGAAATGGTGTGGATCTGTGTTTGCAGAGCTGTTTGGCCATCTCCAAAGCTGAGACGTAAGAAGGTGCTGCAGAAGGGTCAGCATAAGAGTCTCTTAAGCTGCCTTCAGTTTCTACTAAAGCAGTAATGGTCACATCCTGATTTTCGACTGAGATGCAGGTTGAGGTTTCTTTAGGGGTGTTTTTTTCATTTGGATTTTCGTTGGTTTTCTATAAAGATTATTTTTCTGTGGGTTTTTTTTTTTGTTGTTTGTTTTGGTTTTTTTTTTATGATAGGGGACTGCTGCCTTAGCTAGATTAGCAAGTCTGATTTCATTTGGTATCGAAGAATGCTAATGTGCCATACATTGTCCCTTCATGTTAAATGCCAGGGTTTAGTTTGTTGGTTTCTTTCTTTTTTCTGCCAAAAGATAGATACATGAAATTTTACAGAAAATCAGGATGGTGTAGTTTTTTGTTGTTTTTTTTTTTTTTTTTTTTTTTTTTTTTTTTTTTTTTTTTTTTTTTCTTTCCTCAGGCAGAGCCGAATACCAGAGGTCAAGATTTTTTCAGTTCCTCACTGGAGGATGTTTGAGGTAGCCTTTTGCTTTTTGTTCTATGCGGTAGTATAAAATCAAGGCATGAGAAACTGGTGAGATGACTACAACAACTTGTGCAATAATTGGTCTGAAATGAATCATGACTATGCTTCTTCTAACATTTACTCAGCCTTTTTCAGCCATATTTTTGGTAGGCTTTCAGTTTATGCTCAATACCAGGTTTCCATCTGAACCACAAGGGAAGCATTTAGGACCTTTACCAACTTTATATAGAAGATTGATGTGAATACTTAGAGCCTAAACAACTTCCCTCACCCTCATTAGCCATTTTTAAAAAATTGTGATAAAATTCCAAGCTTTCCAGGCAGTTTCTTGGTCCCATATTGCTCACAGAGAAATGATTTGTAGTGCAAGGGTTTCGTTGTGATGCAGAAATCAAGCAGCTTATTTTTCCCTGATGGGAGATAGCAAGAGATGGTTAACTGCTTTCTTAACTCCCATTAGAGATTTATTACTGCTTGTCTTTCTGTCTCGTATTTTAAATTAAAAAATACGATATTAACACACTAATTTGAAAACAAGCTTTTGTGTCATTTCAGTGCCAGCACCTTCTGGAATGCTGTCTTGACACCTTGAGTATGTCAGAGTCCATAATCGCAAACTGGACCAATCACTTCAGTGAAGTGGGAAAAGGTCTAAGAAATTAATGTAATTGTTGACCCTTTTACTGATAATGGGAAATCAACTATATGTTTAAAATTAAAAAGACACTTTATAAAGACTAGGCATTGCACAGTGGTCATGCAGAGAAAAAGAAATAAATCCAGGCATTTGAAGGGGAACAGAGGTTGCCATTCCAGAAAATGAACCTCCTGTGCCACCTCCAGCATTGTCAGGATGGCAGGCTGCCTCCACCTGCTCAGGTGCACTGGATACTTCTGTAACAAAACTGCAGTGACCTTGGACACACAGTTATATATTTTTTAAAAAATCTCTTCAGTACAGTTGGAATAAAGATGCTGATACATGCATTGTTTCCTTGAGCAGGGCTAACTCTTATCTTTGCTTCTTGATTTTATAACTTGGATGTTTGTTTGGGGTGTGTGCGTGCACCTGGGAGCAGTTGCTTTAAAATGAGTGTTTATAAAGGACTACCACAGAGGTGGGTTTTGTTAATAGCAAGTCTTACTCTTTAAGACACTGATTTGTTGTACAATTAGAGTGTTGTTTACTATTAAGGAAAATAATTGACAATTTGGCCACCAAAAAAAACCAAAACGACCAAACAACAAAAAAACCACCACCACCAACAACAACAACAAAAACCCAACAAAAAAAAGCAGCTTAGGAATAAAGAAATTCCAGTTCTGTCTCAGAAGTTGTTCTTGTGATGGCTGTATGTGACTTACATCCTTACTTGCTTAGCCAGATGGCTACTCTGCCATGGCTGTTTGACAGCCCAAAGGAAAGTGATAAGACGTAAACAGTTTGTGTGCCCACTCTAAATGGCAACAGGCAGTCACTGCTCAGCTTTTGCTAACCATTGATCTGCAGCTTTGCATTTCTCTGCCCTTTGTTTCTGCCAGGTAAGAATGTCTACATATATACACATGTGTTGTTTTCTGAGCTGCTTTGTGATAAGGAACAGTCATATGCACTGCCCTCTACACAAGGGCAGTAAATCTCTTTGGTCTGTCTTTGAGCACATGGCTGTTGTTGTTTTGCTACCATGGTGCTGTCTAAATTAGGCCAAAGAACAAGGACTCAGTTGTTCACACTTAGATTGCTGCTGGAGAGACCTTTGCTGCTGCAAACTGCAGGGGCAGCTTTCCTTTACGGCTGTGTGTTGCACTCCTGGTGTATACTCTGTGTTTTCTCTTGTGCAGAGCAATCCTTGTGCATGGGTCCCAAGGTGCTAGGTATTGCCTATAATAAATAGCAGAGACTGGCTGAGGCAGGGACCTGTGGAGGGTTACATTCATAGGGAGCTCCAGTTAAAGGGGATGTTGACTGTAAGCTCATTCTCAGCCTGCACCAGTTTATCCTAGTGTGCACTACTGCTGCCTTATTTGTGACAGTGACTTTTCCTTCTGGTTGCTCCTGTTCCCTGGTGGGCATGACAGAGTCGTAGGGACACTGCTTACTGGCCAGCTTCTGCTCACTGCCTTCTCCCAGTACAGAGACACCATGGCTGCATACCCAGGCCGGGGGTGTGTAAATTAAACAGGCATTGCTCACTGGGTGTTTTTCAGCTGTGGCCCAGAAGATGGCTTGGTATCAGATTTTCATTTGTGGGTTTGCACACACAAAAAAAAAAGATGATTTGGCTGTCCAGGTCAGTACACACAGGATGTTCTGGCAGGGATTATTTGGAGCCTTAGATGGCTGATACAGTGAGCTAAGAGCTCTTTTCAAACTTTTTTTTTTTTTTTTTTTTGCTTCCCCCCTAGTTGACAAAAATAAAAATTGTTAAATCATATTCTTTTCTAAACGTGAACACAGGGATGTTTCCTTGGCTTTCCAGTGTCTTTCCTTTCCTTCTTGCTTGCCTTTACCTTTTTCCACAATGACAGATGCAGAAGTTTCTACAAAACAGGGGCATCTGAAAAATGGATGGAAAAACCCCTTGTGACAGCAAGGACTTTCTGTGAACTTGGACTAGCAGTAACTCTCTTTCTGTCCTCTGGCAGGCTTGCTGTGGTGTTGTTTTATGCCTGGGATAGCTGAGGGTGGAGGTCTGCAGAGCTGCTGTGAAAGGGCTGTGTGTGATAAGAGTGGGAGGCACAGTGTCATAATTAACGCTGTCAGAAAGTGTTTTGTTAAAATGTGACTGGTGTTTTATTTCCAGCATATTGTATTCATTTTCCTTTTATTGTGGTCTGACAGTACACCCTGAGCTCAAACTGATGTTTTTTAATCCTGAAAATGCTCTCAAGTCAAAGCTGGCTGTGGGAATTGATGCCTCTAGGAGTTTAAAGTTGCTTCCCAGCTGGAAAAAGTTAGGATTTTTTTCCATTAAACTAGACATTAACTGGCTTTAAGGGACTTGCACGCTTTTTATCTTAAGAAACTTTGTCAGTAATAAGAGCTTCCATCGTGATGGTCTGCTAATCAAAATTAAGATGTCCTAGTTTATGGTGTTTCCATAACATTGATTATAATGAAATACTATCGATGCTAACAGAAACAGGTTGTATATCCTTAAAGTTTACAATTAAACACAGATGTGAAAGCTTTTGAGCCCTTTGGTAAGTTTTACTTACTGATTTCTTGTCTTGAGTTTGATCGCTACAGCAAGGTGCTTGAAGGAATCATGAGTGCAGGATTTTCTGTGCCTTTCCTACCTACGGCTTTCTGGGAGCTGTGTGTACATCAACATGAAAAGACTCGCGAGGCCTTCAAGTTCATTTTTCCTCTTGAAGGTTGTCATGAGTAACTCCTCAAGCATTTATACAAAAGTGATACCCAAGTTCTAGCTGATTTTGACCTTTGCAGAAACCATAGTCAGGATGGTTAAGCTTCCTGCAGAAAGCATATTGGACTCTGCCTGCCAGTTTCTTTCTGATTGTCCATTTCTCAAACTGTTTTTCTCCTGCTTCAGATTTCTGATTTCTGTTCTCATTTGTTTTTTTCTTCTTTGTGGAGAAGGCTTTTGTGGTACATCTTTTTTTCAGTGTATGGTGTTTAGGCTACTTGTATTTCCAGCTTAATCTGTTTGTACCTCTGCATTTAGATGTACATGCATATGTGCTGTGGACCTAGGAGCGAGCGTTTGAGGGAGCTGGCATTGTTCAGTCTGGAGAAGAGGAGGCTGAGGGGAGACCTCATTGCTCTCTACCTGAAGGGAGGTTGGAGCTAGGAGGGCATCAAATGACTGTGCTGGTTTGAGGCTAACTGGAATATTTTAATGGAGAAAATTATATTACAGGCTGAGAAAAGGAAACAATGGTGAAGTCTATTTCACTCATAGGCTTGCTGAGATGTTTAAGAACTCAAAACATAGATACATAGTCTCTGGGGCACGGCATCTCAGGCTGTCTAGCGGCTTCTGGCTTTCTCCTCTCTGCCGAGTAACCTCACTAACCACTTTCCTTCTAACTCCCTTGGCTGATCCTGCATACTCACCTTGTGTGTAAGGCAAACCTTGGGGTAAGGTATAGGGGTGGGGAGAAGGTGGAAGGGTGGTTAGGATCCCCTCCTGGGGACTCTGATTTCTGGGAGGGGAATTGTGTTTCTGTATTCCCTTTAACTTGTCTATGTCTGTAACTATTCCTGTCTATTGTGTCTATCTCTGCTTGTACATTGTGCTGAGCTGTAAATAGAGCTTCAGTCTTGAACTTCCAGCTGGCTGAGTCTAGTCTGGGGAATTTTACAAAGTGTGTGGGGGGCAGGGAATTCCCAAACTATCACAATGACATGGCTAGGGGAAATGGTTTCAAGCTGCACCAAGGAAGGTTCAAGCTGAATGTTAGGAAATATTTCTTCAAACATTGGAATGTTCTGCCCAGGGCAGTGGTGGGGTCACCGTCCCTGGAGGTGCTTAAGCAGCCTCTNAATGGGGTCCTGGGGGGCATTAAGCAGAGTGTGTCCAGCAGCTCAAGGGAGGTTCTCCTCCCCCTCTACATTGCCCTGGTAAGACCTTGTGTACTGTGTTGAGTTTTGGGCTCCTCAGTTGAAGAGGGACAGAGATCTGCTGGAGAGAGTCCAAGGGAGGGCTAAAAGAATATTGAGGGGCCTGGAGCACTGCCTGGTGAGGAGAAGCTGAGGGACCTGGGGCTGCTTAGTCTAGAGAATAGAAGACTGAGAGGGGATTTAATCGATGTTTATAACTGTCTGAGGGCTGGAGGCCGGGGGGGCGGGACGGGCACAGGCTCTGCTCACTGCTGCCTGGCATAAGACAAGAAGCAATGGATGGAAGCTGCAGCACAGGAGCTTCCAACTTAACACCAGGGGGAACTTCTCTACTGTAAGGGTCCCAGAGCCCTGCACAGGCTGCCCAGAGAGGTTGTGGAGTCTCCTTCTTTGAAACCTTTCAAGGCCTGTCTGGATGTGTTCCTGTGTGCCCTGAACTGGATTGTCTGGTCCTGCTCTGGCAGGGGGATTGGACTGGATGAGCTCTTTGGGTCTCTTCCAACCCCTGACATCCTGTGAGCCTGTGATTCAGTGTTGATCCTTGAGTGCTGGGTCAAAGGTTGGAGTAGATAATCTTTGAGGTCTCTTCCAGCCAGATGTTTCTGTGATTCTATACTTTACATGCAATAATGTTCAATTGCATTGATGTGCATCTAAGCAGAAAGCTCTTTCATACTTGGTTGCTTTGATATTTGTGTACTGTTGAGTTTAATTACAAGTTACAATGTTAATTTTCATTATGGTGACTACTGCTCAAGGACTACAATCAGTTATATCATCTGAGAGGCAGAACAGACTGAGGTTGGACCCTTTGGACAAGCTATGTTGTGATGAACGGATGAGGTTATCTGGTGAGAAACATGAAGTGGTGACCCCAGTACAACTACTTGGGCATCTCCGAGTTGCACCACTGGCTTGTTTCCTCTGAGGATTTTTTTTTTTTGACTGCTAAGAATATATGTGTGTTTGGGAGCACTGACTGGGAATCAGTTGTACTCTTTGTAATCTGACATTAAGGCATTCAGTAGCATGGATTTCAAAGCAGGTTGATGCCTTGTCTGTTTTGTCAAGTGACAGTTTGCATTCTGTGTGATGAGGATGCAAGTGTGTAAATGTAGTTGGATGGAAGAAAATCTTGTGGGTACATTCTGGTTTAGAACCTTAGAAGTGTGCTCTTGCAATTAACAACATGATATTTCTTATATTTGATTTTAACTGCTACTTTCATGAAGAAATTATTCAGATTAAGAGAGATCTCTTAATTGTTCCTGGTAGTACAGTAATATTTAGAGGCCCCAAGAAGATCAAGAACCCCTTACAGCTGATGGTATATATGAATGTGTCTAAGAGATGGTGTTCTACTCTGATTTATTCTTTTCTATGTAATGTAAATAAGTGATGATCTAATGGGGCCAAGGCAATCTTTCTAGTGTGATTATTGCCTCCAGTCTCCAACCTAGAGATCTACCTACCTGCAGTACTTGTGGCTGGGGGAATCGGTTAGTAGGTTGAGAGAGGTTCTCCTCCCCCTCCACTCTGCCTCTGGAATATTGCATCCAGTTTTGGGCCCCTCAGTTCGAGAAGGACCTTAGGGAACTGCTTTAGAGAGCTCAAAGCAGAACCACAAAGATAATTAAGGGAGAGGATATTTAAGAGAGCCTTAGGAGGAAAGGTTGAGGGAACTGAGTCTCTTCAGCTTGGAGAAGATGTGAAGGGTGAGTGTGAGGACAACAGAGCCAGGCTCTTCTTAGTGATGTCTGATGACAGGGCAAGGGGCAATGGGTGCAAGCAGAGCAGAGGAGGTCCCACATGAACATAAGGAAAAAACTTTTTCACTGTGAGGGTGACAAAACTCTGGAGCAGACAGTCCAGAGAGGTTGTGGAGTCTCCTTCTCTGGAGACATTCCAAACCCATCTGGACACATCCCTGCATGACCTACTCTAGGTGATCCTACTTTGCGGGAGGGTTGGATTGGATGATCTTTGGAGGTCCCTTCCAACCACTAAAGTGTTGTGATTCCATGATTATACTCCCTCTTCTGTGGCTGCTCCTTTCCATGTAGTGTTGCCTGCCTGTGGGTGACTCGAGGCAGCAGCATTGAGTGGAGGGTAACGGCAGTGGCTACTGGTGGCAGGGTCTCTCCCAGTGTCCTTTCTGGTATACTTCATTTCCTGCTGCCCTCTCTGAGAAAAAAACAGTGCAATCCTTCCTGCTCAGCAGGAGCCTTAGATTGTTAAACGGATCCGACTGTAACTTGGTAAGTGTGTTCAGTACCTTCTCTGAGGTCAGACAAGTTGCCTTAGAAACTCTTTTTTTTTTTTTTTTTTTTTTTTTTTTTTTGTGGCACTGTTTACCTACATCCCTTCTTCTCTGTCCCTGCAGAGGCAGCTGGAGCAGGCTTTGGTGCAGCTCCCCAGCTACCATGCTCACTGCTGAAGCCATTTGTCACACCGGGCTGCAGGGCTTTGTTTCGCGCTGCCCTGCCCTGCTGGAGGAGGTTCTCCTGTAGCAGTACAGTGCTTAACCTATTGAAAGAATTTGCTTGAGTCAGTATTTCACTTTTATCTCACTAACCATCTGTATTTAAAGGCAACCTTGATTTGGGGCTTTTTATGAACATTTTAACTTATGTACATGTGTGTGGCTTCTGAATGCTGTGTTCAATTAAAAGAATCACAGAATTGTCAGGGCTGGCCGAGACCTCAAGGGTCATCTAGCTCCAGCCCCTCTGGCATGGGCAAGAACACCTCACATTAGATCAAGTTGCTCAGAGCAAGAAAAATGGGCTCTTTTTAATAAACAAAGATTGAGATGGGTAGATGGATTTGAAAGCACAGACTACTGCATGCTCTTTGCTTTTGTTCTCCCTGCTGTTATTTTGATGTTACACAGGTTTCAGTAAAAAAAACCTGAGGTGTTTATTTAGAGTCATAACTTCATAACCTGAGAATCTTCACCTTTACAATTTTTACACCTGGGCAGATAAAAATTCTGGTGAAAATAGAAATTCTGTTTCTTAGTCCTGGGAGTTAAGTTGGTTGTTGCAGCTACTGGGCTCGCGTGTGTTGAATCCTGCAAGTTGAGCAGCTGGAGAGATGGAGGTATTGTAAATGTCGACAGCGTTTATGTCCCTGCCAAGCACATGTTTGCAGTTACTTATAGTTAGTTTTGTAGTTCAGTAGAACTCGTACTCACTGATACATTTTCCAGGTTGCTTTTAATGTACCCTTTGGAGATGAAGTTTTGGGTTTCTAGAGTGAAGAAACCCTTAGCAGAATGGTGTTCTCTTTCCAGGTATTGCTTCCATATTCTCTTACAGGAGGCGGGCAGGAAGGTCTCCTATGTGCCACCAAGCCATAGGAGCTAACATCACTTCTGGAACTTTGACTTGTGTGTTGCAATTGGCACTTCAGCTCAGAATGAAACTTGTTTGTATTGCTATTGTGCTTCTAAGACAAAGATTGAAAGTGTAGAGAAATATGCAAGTGAACTTGGAGGAATAGTTGGGTAGTTTCAGGAACCGTTCCAGTAGAAGTCCATAAACAGTAGGAAGAAAATATGTACTAGCACTGGAGAAGCTTTCCAGAGATCCCAGATTGTGTGTCCTCATGATTGGTGGCTGTGGCATTTGTGAGCTCTCAGACTGAGCCCCCAGTTTTTCCCAAGGGAAGAGTGGCAAAAGTGCTTTAGAACCAACCTGTTTTTGCTAGGTTGCCTTGTGGATCTTTCTCTCCCTCTTTTTGTCCCCTCACCTTCTGTGCTGCTGTACATTGTCCCACATGAAGAAAAGCTCTTGTCAGAGTCAAGCCTGCTGTAGTGTGTTGTTATAGTTGATTATCAGTGGTGTTTCAAGTCCTTCCATCTGATATTGCAGCTGTTGCTTAGCATGCTTTCTGTAGATGGTGAGGTTAGCACTATGAAAGGTCCTTCTTCCTGACTGCTGAACGTACTGTGATGATTTGACAAATGGGAACAATGAGAGTAACAACAGAAGAGCTTTTTGCTCCTTAGAGATCTACCATAATTTTCTTCTCTCTTCTGCAGAGAGGAAGGTGTGTTGCAGGCTTCTAGAGAGGAGCGAGAATGCGATACTGACTCCCAAGGGTACTCGCTTCACTTTTACACTGCTACTGTGGCTGCTCTGTAGAATATTTCCCCTCCTGGCTTTGTGTTACCCCTCCTTATGGAGCTTATGCATATTTCTCTCCAGCAAAGGTCCTGGCTGTGCATTTTTACTACCTCTGCCAAAAATACTGTTTTCAGAAGTTTCCCACATGTGTACAGTAGCTGACCAAATGTGAATCCTGTATTAGGAATAAATGGGTTTTGTAAAATGCAAAGTTGTAAATCGTTGTATTCAGGTTTTTACCCTCCTTCCTTTACTGTCTGAGCTGTAAATTCTGAGTTGTGTCCTTGAGAGACAAGATGCCACTAAGGTATTGAAATTGCAGTGGTAGATAAATAACAAAGAAGATGTGCAGGTTTCTGGCTATGCTACTGCTAGTAAAGACTGCTTTATTTTTCAGTATCTTACATATCCAATGACAAGACATCAGCTTTATGTGTGCTGCAATGAAGATTTCATTAGCTGGTGTAGCTCTCACTAGTATGAAAACATTCTGTTCTCACCTCTTATGAACTGACAGAGGGGCAGTGGATGTTAGTTCAGGCTGGCTGGTGAGCTCACACACAAGAGCAATGCTCGCCGTGTCACTTGCCCATTGTTAAAAGGATGATCCCCATGCAGATCTGCTCTGATGTCTTCTGTGAAGTGTGAGCAAGTACATTTTGTTCCTTCCTGAGCTGTAGGGCATCCCCATTTTTGCTGACTTCAAGTTCATGCTGATTCTTTAATCTGTCCAGTATTCCCTAATGCCCAGTAATCTGTATTAAGGAATTTCTCACTTGGGAACTGTAGAATGTCTTTGCAAACCCCACAGTGGTAATGCTGGAGGTGCTGCACCTCTAGCAGACTGATGGTTTGGGGGTTGCTTTCCCCCCCCCTTTTTTTTTAGTAGGAGGTTATCATATGTTCACATATGTGCACCTTTTCAGCCTCACAAAACGATGATGGATTTTAAAATACTGAGCTCTTACATATCTGCACTTTATTCTCCATTTGTACTTGAGAAGGCAAGTAGGTTGAACTGGATGACATTCTGCTCTTGCCCTGGCATTCCCGAGCTCTCCTCCTCACTCCTCTGGGTATTAAGCCAGGTTCTGTGCTCCTGCTCCAGGTCTCTTAGTCTTTCTTTGTAGAAGGATGTTCAAGTTCTGCAATCATCTTTGCAGCTCTCTGTTGGACTCTCTCCAGTCTTGAACTGGGGAACCCAAAACTGGACACAATATTTCAGGTTTGATCTCACCAAGTCAGAGTAGAGGAAGAGGAGAATCTTATTTCCTCTGAGAGCTGTCCTTGGCTGTCCAGACTTGCCATTAAAGAAGTGAAATTTTAAATGAGCTTGATGCAGGAAGGAAGAAAAACAGGCAAAAGGTTCTCCAGGAACGCTCTAGACTTGCCACAGGGCTTCACACCTAGGTCTCCATGCAGTAATACATACTGGCTGGCTTCCAAGTCATCTGTGCTGGTTTATTTTCTTTGCCTTAGACTAGGAGCTTCAGATATGAAGGAAAAGCTACACGACTGAAGAGAAAATAAAAAGCACTCAGGTTTCCCACACTTCTGTATCTGGTTTCCTTGCCAGGGGCTGTCATGTGAGATGTTGATACCACTACACCCAGTCCTGCACAGTCGTGCTGATGCTGGATATAGTCCAGCTCATTGAAGGAAATATTCTTTTTATCCCTTCCCTGAGGGCAAAAGTCCTTCCTTGGTCCATTTAATTACTGCAGGTTATTGTAATTGAAATTTCCACTATACCAGGGTGTGCCAGAAATGTCAGTGTAGGTTCTCCACAAGCCCGGCCCTATGCTTAGTGATTTTGCTGGTGCATTTGCGTCGGTCAGGAACTGATTTCCCCCCAACTCCACTCTTACCAGCAAAATGTTGTCAACAGAAGCCCAGGTGTAGCTGCACATATGCCAAGCATGAAAGTCTTCTTGGTGCTGTTGCTTGTCCTTCTGTGCAGTGTTCTGCCAAAGTAAACTGTGTCTTGGCTAGGTGATGGTACGGCAGAAGTGAGCCATCAGATCCTTTCGAAGACCCTGAAGGAGGCACCCACTGCTTTCCTGGTGTGCTGTTCAAATGACTGCAGAGTGAACTCCAGCCTGGATTAAGTTCGTTAGCTGGAGCCATAACTTGAACAGCCTTTTCCCTGTTGCAGCTGAGCAAAATGTCACAAAGGGGCTGTAAATTCCCGCAGCTGATATAAGGGAGATTGTGGAAGCTGTGTCACGGCTTCTAAACGTTCAGTTTGTATTTTCCTCACCCTCAGTGGCTTGGGAGTAAGAGACAGGTCTGCTGAGGAGGTTGTATGCAAAGAAGGCTTTGTCCTGGAGAAGTATGCCAACTGAGCAGTGCTGGCCAGATACGTAAGCCTCTGTTGGGTTGTATTGTCATGAGCTTGCTGTTATCAGTTCCTGAGCTAGCTAATTGTGTCTAGACAGTGGTGTAACAATGTACTGTAAATCATACTCGGGAGCTTTCCAGCCCTGCACAGGAAACATGGTGCTCTGCACAAAGCAAATGTCCACAGGCGTGACCACAACAAATCTGTGTTCCAGTCTGCTGTGCTGAGTACTGAATTCAGTGCCTCGACAGGTGATTGCTTGGAAGGAAGCTGAATATTTTTATTTTTTGCATTGAGTAAATAAATTTCTTCTGAATGTTGGCATTTTGCATTTTACAAGGGAGAGGAATGGGTTAGGAACTTCAACACTTTCACCCTTTAGTGCAGTATTAGCATTACTCCCATGTTCAGTCCCTAATTCCCAGACAGCAGGTAACCTCTGCCTGTGCTGGCGTTGCTGTTCCTCGATCATGTTTTGTGGGTCACAGAGCTCCTTTCCCTTCAGTGCTGCATTTCTCCTTAATCTAACATCCAGCTCAGGCTGGTTAGTATGGCTAAGAGTCTTGAGAAATATTTCAGAGAACACATTTGTTTTTTTCTAACATGCATGTGTGTAATTTACAGTCTCTTTAGCATCAACTAGGACCCAGTTTGAAGTTCTGTGAACTCTCTCTTCTTATGTAAATGCAGTTCAGTTTTAGGTTTGTTTTTAATGTAGAAACCTGTTTGATTTCAGACCTCATCGTAGGACCTAGAAATACTTTGTGGCTTGGACAAGGGAAAAACTTTTGCCCAATATGTTTCTAGTTAATGAAAGGATCTGTGATTCAGATAACATTCAAACTAATTCTATAATTAGCGCAAACCTTCAGTGCTCTTCTTTTCTGTTTGAGTCGAAAATAGGCCCGAGGCATCCACCTGTACAGGGCAAAGCACACAAACCTCTGGATTTCCTTCTCTGATTAATTCTTCTTTGACACAGGCCTTAACCATTTTGAAATTTGCTAAGAGTTCGGGTCCTCCCTGGTAGCAGTGAACAGTAGCAAGTCATACAGTCTCATGTGCTTTAGCTTCTTGTTTGCTTTTTTGAGCTCTCTTTGATCTTGTCCTGGCTTCTGGCAAGGGAAGCCATCGGTGCTTGCAAGAATGTTGTGCTTTTGGGTGCACCCCAGCATACTTGCTTTGATGGGAAGCTCTGTAGCATCTTTGAGGCAGCTACCTCTGCAGGGACTCCAAGTCAATATTAGATTTCCAGAGACTAACATGGAAGAGGCCAAGAAGGGCATCCCAGCCAACTTTCTTCCAGCACAGCTTTCTTACTTAGTGATTTGTCTATTCCCGCTGATTTTATGCTAGTCTCTGTAAAAATCTGAAACTTTGAGGAAGGGTGAGTTACTTCTAAAATGCATAAAGATTTTGATGAGGTAGAGGACTCCATGGTTGATTTAAAAGAAATCCCAGGTGAAATTTTCAGATTTCCTCTAATCTTGTTCTTGAGAAACTCTTCTATTCTCCAACCAGTTTCTCCTTTCTCTACGCACACTCCTTCCTTTTCTTATTTCTGTGCCACTATGCAGTCCCTTCTGCTGCTCCAGCACTGCCGTAGGATCCCCTCCTTCTCTCTACATGTTTCTGGGGAAGTAACCTTCCAGGGAATATAACTTCTCACTTTCAGTTGATTGTATGGCAGGTACTGATTTAAGACATCAAACTTTAGTGACTTGACCGTGCTCCAGTATTTGTACTTAACACTTGGACAAGTGCCATTCTCTTTGTGTATTCCACACTTCTTCACTGTTTCTGGAAATAAATTAGAATTGACTTTCCAAGTCAAAGTGTCTACATTTTTATATTCTTTCCTCCTCATCTTGATGTCATGTGTATCTTGGCTCTAACCAGACACACCATTAAAAATGTTGAAACACACTTACCAGTGTGCAATGACTACGTTTATAGCATCTGACTTGAATGTTTGTTTCATAGTCTGGGTTGTAACAATCTGATTCTCAGCCTGCCATTGACGTCAGTTTAATAGGAAAATTCAAATAGAAGCTGTATTAGATTTTCACTATTAAGTTAAGAATAAAATCTTTCTGCAGATGCCTTGCATAGACAAGGCAGTTAACAGAAATATTACGTTAATGAAAATCAGGCCTCCAGAAACAGNTTTTTTTTTTTTAATAAATAATTTTGTTTCCCATGTTCTAATTCACAAGAATATTTCCTTTTTAGTAGTGGTAACAGTTTAGCTGATAGGTATTGGGAGGAGGCAGCTCTTGGCCATTCGCATTCCTGTTGCAAATCTTTTAGCATTTCCAGATCTGGAGAGCCCTTCCAAAAGTCTTTGTTTAATGGATTTCATTGTTCTCAACCTCAGATTTCCCCTGTGGTTTCCATGGCATTGCCATTTTCTTAACCTACTTGGTCACAGTGCTCACAAAATACTAATATAAGCGGAAAACTCTGGAGGTACAAACTTGGGTCATGACGACGTGTCAGGATTTGAACTACACATGGTTGTTAGTGGTTCCTGCCTTGAGGACTGTGCAGTGTACTACAAGCAGATGATGGAGACATGAAAAACATTGTCCCTTTGGAGGTGGATAAGTTCAGGTGTAGAGCAGAAGAGGCTCAGCTAATGACTATGTACTCACTGTTCTCCCTTTATAGAGAAATGATTCCTTTATTAGTGACCATTTACCTCATGTAGATGTAATGATATCAGTGGTGTTTAAACTGCTGTTGATAAGTGTATTTGTGGTAAGCATCTTTGATGCCAGGAAAACTGCATCTATATGTGGTTGGTCATGATTGAACTATTCAAAGAGAAGAATTATACCTTTTGGAGAAACACATAAGGTCTTATATGTATTTTTCTCTCTAAGGATACATAGTCCTGATGCTACTGAAATGAATGGAGGTGGTGAATGTAGCAGGATGAAATAGGAGCAGTTTCTGTCTCTGAAGTATCAGGGAAAGACTCACTTATATCTCTTCTCCTTGTGGGTGGCATTGCGCTGTCATAGGACACCCATTCCTGATGAGCCTGGTGCAACTACAGAGCCTTGGGTAGCATTAACAAAGCCTCTGCACACATGCTTTTCTCCATGATGAGGAGAGCAAGGGAGGTGTCCTGAAGGAGCCAGTTACAGTCCTTAACAGGAACAGCAGAAATCCTTTTGTCAACTTCAACCATGCAGGTACATCTGTACTCTTGCCCTGGGTGGGTAACGCTGACTGGCATCCCTAGAGGGGCTGCAGACCCACTGAAGTGCCCAAAGTGTCCATGTAGCAAACAAAATAGTGCCACACTGGCACCAGCTCTGTTTCTGTGGTAGGCTTTGGCTCTTCTCTGTCCCATAATCTACACGTGGGCCCAGCTTAGCATTTGTACAGAGCTGAGGCTCTGCATGCACCAGCATATTTCTCTCTGAGTTTCATTTTGGCTTGGCCAGCTGAAATAACAAGACTCGAAGGGCAGAGCTCTTTCATGCTGCTGTGGTTTACAGATCTGGATCCCTTTAGTGGTTTGAGGCAGGTACACTGCACAGATGGGCGCAAAAGGTGGCATTAAGGCCTTCCTTGTGAACTTTCAACGTATGGCAAGGTCAAATGAAGGATGCTTTCTATCTGCCCTCCCTTCACCTCCTCTCAAGTCCCTGGGATTTCATGAGGTGTGTTTTGGATGAAGGTAGACTTTGCATAAACACAGTTATTTTGCTTGTCTGCTACTGAGATGACAATGTTCCACTGAAATGTTGACAGTCTGAAGTAACTGACAATTGTTTCCCATGTGCAGTGTTTATCTCCCTGCTATGCCATGTGACAGCTCAAAAGTGACACATTCAGTGTGAATCTTTGCCGTGCCTCCCATCAGCAGAGCTGGGAGCCTGCAACATTTTAAAAACACTCCTGGGTTCTTACATCCTAACAGAGGCTCTCTGTCCGAAATCACATTAGGCAGCTTTGTGCTTCCTCACCCTTTTTTGTCCCCTGGCAGGACAGTATGCAAAAGTGCATCAAGAAGAGGGTATAGGATTTTATATATTAGTAAAAACTGAAAATAATGCTCTTAAGTTTGTCCACATTGGCCTCCTGGAGAGCTTGTGAAAGCTCATACATATTTACTTGAAAAGCCAAAAGAACTATCAGGATCTGTTGATGGAATGTGGGGTTCAGTGCAGCACAGCTCTTCCAACACAGCCCTGTTGGCATAGCAGATTGCCTTGTAACTGCAAAGATCAGTGTCTTGACGTAAAACACCACAGGGTTTGAAACTGTTTTAACCTTTGTTAAGAATCTGTAATCATCCATGCTGAAGTTCTGTCCATTTCTTTAGCCTATGTAATCACACTGTGGTTTGTGCTCTGTCTCACTACAGCCAAGCTGTTATCTCAGGCATGTGCTGCACAGGTGCTTCAAGTGAAAACTGCCTACACGTTTACTGGGGAAGCACCAAATGCTTGTTAGGAAAGTGATCAGTAGTGTATTTGCTCTAAAAAGCACAAGTATCAAAAGTCAGATGGGAGAAAATGTCTTTTGTTCGTTGTACTGGAACCCCAACCCAAATCCCCTTCTTCTGTTTGCTGCTCACAGTGAAGTGCAGACTGATCTGTTTTCAAGTCACAGTTGCTTTCTGAATGTCATAGTTAAACACAGTTCTTTGCATTAAAAAGTCAGAGCCAATCTGTAATGCATTCAGGATCTCTGTTCCCTTTTACTAAGTTAATTCTTTGAATTGTTGGCAAATTGACTGTTCATTTGTCAGTGTCAATCTGCGAAACAGATAGTGAGAAGCTCCTTCATCTACTTCCCTCGCCCCCCCCCCTTTTTTAAAGAAATAGAAGAAAAAGTAGAGTTTGTTGAGATCTTTTCGGAGTTTATCCACCTTGTCCATGTTCCAGACATTGTTTTCTGTGTCTATAAGATGATATGAAGTTTTTCTGTCAAAGCAATTTGTGAAGGCTCTAGGTCATTGCCATGGTGAGATTTTCCCCTGTACTGACATGTACACAGAGAACAAAATGCAAAGTCCTTTATTAGCAAGCCAGGTACCTATTCCAAATGTGGCTGTGCTTGACACAACAGGGCTCCTCTAGGTCAGAATTATTCCAGTCTTTAAAGAGAGAAATTCCTAAGAAATGTTGCATCTATTCAGACTGAAAAGTCACTTCTGTTAGCAACTGCGATTTACTTTTCTGCTTAACTAGCAGGATCTTTTGTTCCTGAGAATTTGGATCCTGCTGTGGCATACCATGTGTCCAACAGTGAATGTGCACCTACCTTATAGCATCAGGACAGTGGCAGCAGTGTGGTTTGTTATCAGACTCTACAGCTCTGGAGCTTTGTGAAGCCCAAGAAGCTCGCAGAGGTTCAGAGACGGGTGACCCTGGATTTCCCTTCTGCCTAAATGAAGCTCGAGGCAAAACCAGGTGGTGGAGGGCAGTGTCACAGCCTGATGCTTCTGTGGGCCACTTTGGGGTCTAGTGTGGCATGGCCCTACAGCTCTGTCCAGGCCTGGCAGTGAGCTGCAGGGTCAAATGACTCCTGTCAAGCCCAAATTACACCAGAGGTATTTTATCAGCAAATGATTTTAATAATGGCATTTTTGTTTTGTGGTGCAGGGCATGTTTGTAACACTGTCTGCAGTGAGGGTGTTGGGAGCATCGTGTGTTCTCTCTTTTCCTAATCCAGCTGGGTGACTACAGTGCTGGTTTAGTTCTCTTCTACAACTCACCTCGAGGGTGATGCAATTTGACAGTTAAGGTTCTCCAGCTGCCAATCACTGGCAGTTCCTGGGCCACCTCAAAGCAGGTGGCAAACGCTGTTGCCAACTGTGTGTCTCTGAGCAGCAGCGGCCCTCTGGGCTGCAGAGACTTGTGCCCCTGCAGGAGTTGGTTCCCCTTTGATCACAGCAGGTACTGCAGAGCCCCAAGCAGTGCTGGGACCCATTTTGTCTGTTCAGGGCACAGGAGGAAGACCAAGCACATTGTCACAAGGAGCGAGGCATGAACTGGTGTTACATGAAAACTATAGGTACAAAACCTATAGTACTTGCAATAGTTGAGGTAACCAGAGGCTCTGTTACCCTGGATAATCACTGTAAAACATCACCTACCATTGCAGAGACTGCCTTGCTTTAGTCCTGGTGTTTCAGGATGGCAGCATGCTGGCAGTAATTCCTAGGTGGTCTCTGTATGTGTGTGGTGATGTCAGCGGCTTGGGGAATTAGCATCTTCTCATCTGTTTAAAGCTGATTCTTAATTTTCAGTGGGTAATAATTTTCCTCCCCTCATGCAACAGTTGAGGAGAACGAGATGGTTATGAGGTTTAGCAGGGGCTACCACAGTACATGGTTTCCTTGCAGTCATTTAACTCACTGCATATTTGAATGGTTGCAATATAAAGAAAGTCTCAGTTTCATGGTTCCTCTTGGAACTGGTCCAGCTTTTGCTGTGAAAGTACAATTCAGCAGAAGCCCTATTAGACTATTTATGCATTTTTAGTATCCAAGAGGTCTGCATGTGGTATCCTGCATCCTTGCGAGGAGGAGTGGTAGCAGCGGTGCCTTGGCATTAATGAAAACCTTGATATTGCTCTTTGAGGAGTTTTCCCACGTTTTCGTTTTTTTCCTTCATTAGTAACAGAAAGCAAAAGCAGCCTCCGTTTTCCTGTTTTGCTCTGTTTTCTCTCCCTCCTCCCAGCACTCCTGTGGGAACGAGAGGGAATGGTGTTGCTGGCAAAGAAACAGGTAGGGTTCGATTAGCAATTGGAACTTATTTAATTCCATCTCCTTTTAAGCCTCAGAAAGGATTCATTCAAGAAGGCAAAGAAGTAGGAATGTGGCTTCCGCTTCCTTTTTTTTTAAAATTTTTTTTTAAAAAAAATTTCTCTTCTCTCTTTTTCCCCTTCCCCACAGTCAGTGGGAGTAAAATGTCTTTCTAAACAGAAACCTTTTTCTCCTAACAGGGTTGGGGTTTTTTTATGAACTCTTGAAAATGTGAGAGCAACTTTATTGTGCACCTAGCCTTTGCTATAGATGCATGGCAGTGAAACAGTGAAGGCTGATGATCTGTCTATCACCTGAAACCTCACAAGCATTGTGCAATACTAACAATACTACAGAAGTCTGTTTGCTATCCTAATTTGCTCATGGCCTTGGATTACTCTGCCGGTACACTTTGGTTCTGTTGTTTTGGCAATTGCCGACTGTACTAACATTACTCAGAGAACTTGGATTTGCAATTCTGTTGAAATGCTTTTTCTTTTTGGAGCCAGAGTCTTTTGCAAGACTCATCAGTTTTGATGATGTGCTTTGGGGGTAATGTGTTTGGAAGAGAGAGTTCTGAAGAAGTTCAGAGAGAAAGTTTGCGCACGTGAGTATGCAGATGTGTGGTAGGCAGTTAAGGAACTGGCTCAAGATGTGGAAGAACTTGGTTCAGCTTCCTGGTCTGCATAGTACAGAGTAATGTAGGATGGAAAACTACTCTCTGACCTTTGAGTTGGGTGGAGTAAAGGCTCAATCAGTGATTTCTTGCTGCCAGGAGATTGCTCTGACTAATGGTTTGCTTTCTTGAACTGGAAAGCGGGGATTTTTCATTTTCAGAATGAAGTCGTCACGCTGGGATCAGCTGTAAACAGGAGGCAGAAGTCAGTGTTGCAACAGCCGAGATGACTCGGGTGACAAAAAAATCTGGAGGAGCTAACCGCAGGAGTAAGAGAGTTGTTTATGGTACTCAGTGCTACAGAGATATGTAGGCGCTGCTCCACGGGTGAATCTAAGCTAGTTCCCTCAGCAGAGGCAATGTGGCTTTTCTCTGACTGCACAAGTGAACCCTGGCTCACTCTTCAGCTGTGTAGCTCTAGGTATTCAAACTGACTCTGCACTGCACTGCATCAAGCTGAGAAGATGCCTTGGGTCTTAGAAAATTGTGCCTTTAGGTGCATGCTTGTAAATACCCATCTTCAGAGGTGGCAAACAGCAGTATCTTGTCATGTGTGCTGGAAAAGATTGCTTCCCCCTCTGCTTGCTTCACTTTGGCTTGTTTGTTGTCCTGAGAGAATAGTGAGCTGCGCTGCCCATGGATTGCTCTGAGCTACATGGGAAATGGTGCTCTCTGACTTGGTGTTTAAATTGAGCAACTCCATGGCCCATGTAATGGTGCTACTCCAGCGGTATGCTCATCCATTTCCTGCACACTGGCTTTGTTGCACGTCTTCTGATGCCCAAATAATTGTTATTTAACTTCTCATCAAATCTCCGTGCAGGAATGGGTAGGTCAACAGATTACAAGTACACAAAGTCGGTGCATGTGCTGAGCATGGATAAGAAATCCAGAGCAGGGCAGAACATCTTGTTCTCTATTTTATATTGAGCAAGGACAATGATTTACTCAATATCTGCAGTTTCTAGCAGTCGGTAACCGCTTCAGAGAGATAACACTTGTTATGCAAAGGTGGATGTCTGACACACTGAGGCAAATGTTAACATTGTAAGAATCCTGACTCCAATTCGCCTTTATGCAAACTCTGACATCAGGTTGGGTGCTTGCTTAAATTGTTGTATTCTATTTTATTTTCCTTCATTTTATTTTCTTTCCTCACTGCTGGTAAGTCAGTGTGCATTCCCTGGGTGTACATGTTTCCACGTTGTGCAATACAGTGCATTTCTTTTCCTGGGGAAAGAGCCCTAACTATCTAACTAGAGACTTATGAATGCTGTAGAACAACTGTACTTGACAGGACAAGGGCTTTGGTTACTTGCACATTATTTATTCATCTATTCTTCTTGTTTTTCACACACACCCCCCCCCAAGTAATGATAGCATACTCTTTTTTCTTGTTGTTTGTTTGTTTTATTTTTTTCCCTGAAACACTACATTCAGGGATTTCATGACTCATTTGTAGTTTGAATATCTATAGGGCAGTATGTGGGGACTTTGATGAAATAAAATGAATCACCATGAAAAGCTCTACTGTACTGTTTGCTAAATATTCTGATACCAGAGAATGCCAAAACAGTTCCCTTCCCCCCCCTTCCCCCCCCTTCCCCTCCCTTCCCCTC